>JWHW01051761.1:336351-377820 GCA_000931545.1 Papilio glaucus | reverse complement strand
AAGTTTGTTCACACCTCCGTAAAAAACATCATCATACAACGTAAGACAATTATATATTTAAGTAAAATATTTCTATAACATATTTTGCGGTTTAGTTAAGGAAATCATTTTTATTACTATCATTTTATGTAATATGTCGATTATCACACGTAATAAACACATAACCTGAATAGTGAATATTATTCGCGTAACCAAGTTACGTTCATGGAAATAGAAGTATCTCGAAGTGGCCCAATCGTTAATGTCATAGCTCAAGGATATTCGTGAACGACATAACGTTAATATAGTAATTAGTCATTGTCAACGCTGTATTGATACCTGTTTTTTATAGCACAAGAGGCCAAGGAGCAAGAGGTTTATTTCATATCATATGATCACAACAGCACGTGTATACAAAAGATGCTTGTAAATATAATGTTTTTAGTAATAAAAGGAGGGAATTAGGAAAAAATAAATAAACTACGATGCCCCTAAATAGAAACACTAAATATGGTTAGTGGTTGGTCTTAAACATTGCCTAAAACTAAGCGATTACCCATAGAATACGTAAATAAAATAATCTCTTCAGGAGTTGGTCTGTATCTATATAAAACTTAAAAGATTATTATTAATCGACTTGATTTGTATGTGAAAAGACATTTGTATAAACTTTAAATAACTTTTTAGGCCTATTTAAATATACTTAGATTGAATTGACTTTTCTATGATATTTGAAGGAGAGGGTGTATGTATACACTTTGTATTCATACAATTAAAAGTATCTCAAGTATATGTGTAGTATCTTCATTAAAACACAACGCAAGCTGTCTCATAAAATGTTTTCCGTCTCAGCCGGTGCGCGCTAACGTGGAACTGGATTGACCTAGGATAGCTGTTAGGAAGTGAACGATTGCGTGTCATTTTCCTATCGACTTGTAAAAGACGTGAAACATTGCTACATATGTAACTAGATGTGGCTTGTGATTGTAGTATATAAAAAGTTACAAATATTTTTATATTAATAATGCTTGATCACGATCATTTATTATATTAAGCTGTGGACAAGCAGCTTATTGTCTTACTTTGAGATCACCGCAACATTGATCAGATGACAAAACGTCACGTCAAATTTATTTTCAATAATGGTAGAGAACTTGTCCTCAATCAACATCAGTAGACCAAACAGTTGGTCCTAGACATGTCCTTAAAATACTACAACTGTTGCGAAGTATTTAAAATACCACACAATACAGGCAAGAAGTAGATATTTATACCCGTTATCCTAAAGGATCGTCGTTGTATGTGTTGGTAGTGCCAGCGTTGCCGCCATATTCAGTCACGAATTGATCGCAACATGCCGTAATATCATCGCGTCGCGTCGCTCACCTATGAAAACGGGTAGTAAACTCACGGTCAAAAGAGTTTGACCGTGGATTTACTGCGGGAGATGGGCATCAGAATTGGTTCCTTACTATCTTTATAACATTAAAAGAAAACATTTTCCTATCCTGCATGTTAATATAAACGTTCGCTTCGCCATTCTTTTATTTATCAATTAAATGTATTTCGTTATTATACAGAAGTATAATCTCTACCACGTAGTACAATTATGCATTCTTTGTCTACATCTATCAAAATGCTGTACAATTTCAAAGATTGTTTAATTCATTTGGAAGAAGAAATTCCTTCAAGAAATAAATTGCTTCTACAAATTTTGAACTAGGTTTCTTCTGAATCTGAATGAGGTTTCTTCTGAATAATGCAAGTGTAAAAACTATTCTTGGTCGTATGATTATGATTCTGACAAAAAAAGAATAAAGAAAGTTATTGCCATATCTATGAATTTTATATCAGCGACATTATAAGGTCCGAGTTGTGTACTGTCGACCGCAGTCAAGGCAAGATTATACCCAACTGCGACGGTACATATTGCTTGTAGGAAAGTCACTGTATTTAGTTTAGGGTTAACACAACTTTAGAATTAGGATAATCGGCTACGCACGAATTCGTTTCTTATCTTCCTTGCTGGAAATTTGTATCGAATTAAAAATGCTTTATATTAAAGAAATATATCAAAATATTGTTTTTATCAAAACTAATTTTATTAACATTACCATGGTTACCCATATGTGGTTATATTTTTTATCTTTCGCGGAGTTTCTTTTTTTGGGATAATAGATACCCTTCGTTATTTTTTGTGCCAATGACTATAAGTGTGCAAAATTTCGTTACAAATTGTTCGTGCAAAAGTCGTCATGGCGTTTCAGCGTAATAAACAAACAAAAAATTTTACATTCGCATTTATAATCTTAGTAAGGATAAAACCATACAAAGTGAAAGGAAAGATGAAAAATATACGACATTTAGTAATGGTTTAATAGGTAATAAGTTGCCCACTCTTATTTTGTAAAATAAAACCAATACTACAAAATTCGATTAAATTTATATTCGTGATACGTGAAGTTAAAACAATATGTAAACTGTTTAAATAACTACGTCTTTATGTTTATTAATATGCAAGAAAGAGTCCAGGTAATAGAGAAATCTTTAGTAGGTAATAACCGGTTACTAGGTACGTTATAAATGATTTATAAAAAGTCCATACGCGTTTCAAACGATTAGCAAATGGGTAGTAAATTTCACATGTTCTCAGTAAAAACAAAACACTCATATCCTTTCGAATACTCGACACCTACAAGCGAGTATAGCCTGTATCGTGGATAGAAATACAAGCGACTATTGTTAACAGTCTGTTACAGATTATAATTTCTCGATCGATGCATGTTACAATCAACATAAACATAATATACATTGTTATATAATTATTCATTGTTTTTTTAAAGAACTAATCTAGGACTGATATCACATAGATATTTTAAAAAATAAGGGAACATATTCTGTAACTTCAACCTTTTCTGTTTTTATATTTAAAAAAAAATCTTTTTTAAAACTTAATAGTTATCTTCGAGTTTAGAAAAACCCATCGTTGTATGCTATTCAGGTTGGGTTTTTCTTGACTTTTAGAGGAACCAACAAAACGATTGATTATTTACTTCGCAAACTCATTTATTTAATTAAGATCTGTCATCGATGTAACAGTATCTGGAGCCGTAAGTGTTAAATTGTCACAGCCTTTTAAAACCAAACAAATGGTAGAATTATTAGCGATCAAGAATGTTTTGCAAGTTATGTTTCTATGAAAAGACAATCAAGTAATTCATAGAGCATACCGTTAATCTGCTTACCATTCGCGATATGCGCCCGCGCACCGCAATCCCTACCACCTCGAACAAAACTCGAAACGATACCATAGTTAGTTATTCGAGTTCGAAATCCTTGAGGACAATCGGTGAGTTTAAACTCAATACTTTATTGTCATATAATTGTAAAATGTTCTGTTTTTAATTAAATGTCACCTCTTTTGTAGTATATTTTAATTGTTATCTTACGCTCTGAATACGTACAAGACCTTGGTATTTAATTTTTATGTACTTATTTTTATTATTTTAAAGTATATCTACTAAGATAACTTGCTTGCTCCAGTTGCCCAGTCCAAACATTGGTTTTCCTGCTATACGTGGGTTAGGTTTTTCCATATCGTAGTATATTTTAAAATTGATATGATATTGATATCTTATTCTTATCCTTTAAGAATTTAGATGTTATTTACTGAAAACAAAAACAAAGATATAAAACCATCTCTCATAAAATTAACATTAATTATATCGAAGCCCCCTCTTCCCCTTCCATCTGTTACTGTGAATCTACAACATTCAGAGACCAAATTAATCACCAAGAACACAGTTGTGATATAAAAGTCTTTAATAAATGAGAAGGTATGCGTATACAAAATATGGGTTCAAAACCTCTTTCTCTGGCTCTTAGCTATAGATTTTTAGGGTTCTGTTCACAATAACAATTTAACATACGCTCTTAAATTTGGGACGGCTGATAGAAAGAACAATGCATGCGAATTATGCATTTATTCTACATGTCCTTATCTAGAAATGACAATAGTAGTGGACATTGAATCGTGGATTAGCAATGGTAATGAGAGAGCGTGCGTAGCTTATATTGAGCAATGGGGTAGGTCAGACATGATTGTTGATTTGATAGCCTTTAACTCTCGAGATACCCTACT
Organism: Papilio glaucus; assembly: GCA_000931545.1. Taxonomy (NCBI): domain Eukaryota; kingdom Metazoa; phylum Arthropoda; class Insecta; order Lepidoptera; family Papilionidae; genus Papilio; species Papilio glaucus. The sequence goes on along the minus strand of JWHW01051761.1, from coordinate 373,700 downwards.
ATGTTGCACTAGAGGTATTCATGTAACATGGACTGCGTTTTTGTATATACGCGACATATCGGCAACCTCGGCCGAGTTATGAGTTAAGAATGCCTTATTTGTCGAGTATTTTTGTATGTTGATTAATTGTTTTTATATGTATTGTATTGTTTCATTTATTCACGTTAGTGTAGGTGAGTTTTTTGGTTTTTAAACTTCATTATATAACTTACACAGGTTTTAATTACAGTGAAACTAGTTAGAGACAAAGATGTAAATATTTACACACCTTCAACTTTATTCATAGTGAGATTTAAACTTAATTAAACAACAGCCATTCCTGTCTAAAATAAGCTGTTGCGAATAAATTATTATCCCGCGCCGCCGTGCAATTAATAACGAAGTCATAAATACATGACAATTCGTTTGTTATAAAAATTAACAACAAAATTCAGTGCAATTTTCCCTTTAAAATATTTCTTCAAATAACTATTAAATTTACATTTCCCCCAAAAATAAAATATAAACAAACGTGCCGGGCTAAAATAGTTAGGCTTTCTAAACATTTTCAATATTTTGCGCAATTCTCTTAATTTTTCTCTACGGACGAAACTTTTAAATAAAACTTAAAGAAAAGATAAACGGAATCGGTAAATTCTTTATGGCATGACCAAGGGAAATATAGATTCATTTTTATATTATAGACTTCTAAATCTAGACGACCAATGCTAATGTTTACGATAATGCGCGTGAGATGGCGCTTAGCTCAAAATGTTTTTGTTCTTATTTACGTCCAAATAGTTAAGACTAGCTGTTGCCCGCGACAGAAGCCAGCGCAGGCTCTATTTGAATAATGACTTAACGTGAGGCTATAGCAATTTGTAACGTTAATCCTAGACAACGATAACTAAACAAAACAGGTATAACCTTGCTTTAAGGAGACAGTATTCAAAAATTATAGATAGTATTATGAAATTTGAATCGGGGAAGAAAGAAAAAAATGAATGTTTAATAAAAAAAATCAATTCAATTCAAACCTGCCTGGACATAGATATATGTTTGATATACATAGAAAAACATAAAAATAACTTGGTTTTAGTTTTTTCTCCCCTTTACATAATACTTTCTACAAATGTAGATATGTGTTACATTTGCGTAAACTAAACAGGTACACATTGGTGGAATAATGAAAAAACCAGTTCCACTAGACATTTAAAACAGTTACTGGTCAACACAAAACACGTCGTACATGATTTGGTCCTATTGGCTAAAACCATAAAAGTTATAATATGTATATTTTAGTACACAGTTTAATGTGTGTCGTAGTTGCGTAATACTTGTTATCCATCTAGAAGAGTTTAAAATTATGTCATTTTTGTTTCATCACTGCTCCGCTAGAGTGCGTTGGCACGCTTCCGTAGCGTCAATGTATATTTATAAGTATCGGTTCAAGTTTTTGGTACAAAACTGATTTGGAGCAGTGGGTTATGCAGACTTAATGTTAATTGCATATTATATAAACGTTTAGAATTTAGGTAAATTTTAGCAACAGCTCAATAAAGGCGATTGCACTTAATTACTTAGTATTGTTAATGTTTAGACTGGAATAATATTTATTCTAGTCTAAACGTTCTCGTCTTTTCCATACGGTCGATATGTCTAAGCCTATCTAAGTGTTCAGCTTAAATTAAAGTATTTTTAAGGTGCATAGTGTTTAGAACCAATTCAATACTTTGGTAATTAAAATATTACAACTTTTTATATTTTATATTACTAATATAATATTAAATACTTATATAGATTTTAATATTTTAAATTAAATACATTATAAATGTATATTTATTTATTGAAATATTATATTTTATTCTGGGTAAACTCACAACCGATGTAAATAAATTTTTCATCATCAGAAAATTAAAATTTATGCAACATTATGGTGGTGCATCCATAATGTGGCATATATTTTGATTATTAACGACCAACATAAAATTAACGTGGGTAAGAACAGGCATTAAAAGGTTGTTTGGAATAACGTAACCTTTTTAAAATCATAGACTGCCCAAACCAATCCGAAAAATGTTCACATTCGAATCGAATTTACATTCTTGAAATATAATATGAATCCTAAGCACAATATCGATTTAGAATATTCATAAAATCGATTTCTTTGCGTCATTTTAATCGTAAATCGATTGACAAGAACGCCTCATTAACCTCCTATTTTGGCATTCAGCATCAGTGTACTTTTATTACTCTTTACAGTTACTTAACATACTTAAACATGTGAGAATAGCGACTTAATTTTGATATTTTTTACTATTCATCGAATAAATCAGGAAAACGATGAATTTTAATCGCTTTTTTATCTGTGTTCACTCTTAACCTTTCGGTCAATAGCTGATTTAATTTTGCGTTTCTATTTTGATACTGATATCATAACTTGTTTTTGAACGACTATCTGTTTGTATTATTTAACTATTAATGGCACGTGTTCGAAAATAATTATAATAATATTTTTTTTGTTATTTTATACGTAATATTTATTAGAACTGGCGAATTGACTTTTCCTAGACATACGACTAATTGAAGATGTATTTAAAAAGAGTCTAAGACAATATCAAAATCAAATACAATATGGAAATCTCAATACATAATATACACGCAATAAACCAATACATAAACATAAATGATGTAAAGAACAGCCTGTAACAAAAACTGGTAACGCGCGCTTTAAACTAAGTAAGATAGCACTGTATATGTACCTATGAATACCCAGTCACACTTTCCATGATCTATTTCTTATTCTGTTTTTGTGAAAGACTTGTCACTGTTAGCCTAGAGGAGGCCTTTTACAGATTCACCGGGTTTGAGAAGGCAGAGCGCAGAGGGCGCCTAGCCTAATCCTCTTTGAAGCAACTAAGCTCGAGTGCTCCCTCAGGAGCCTCGGCCTGGGCCGTTACTTTAGGATTATAACCGGATTGGGAGGCCACCGAGCTCTTAGGTCGCTTAGGCGGGCGTTCCATGGAGTGACTGGGCTCAAGGGAACCTGAAACATGTTTATTTGAATTTGAAACAATTTCAATGATTTTTTTTTATTGTATTCAATTTTGAATTTCATTGTTAAGATTCAAGGGTTTATTTTTATTGATTATTTATTTATTTTTGGACTATTGTCGCGTCTTCCCAGCTGTTTAACTTCTGGCGGCAGTCGTTATTGACTGCCTGTGTTTTTTATATAAACTGCCGTCCGTGACACTATAAGCACGCTAATAAACAGTCCGCTGGAGAGTAATCCCCGCCGCGTCCATAATTTAGAGAATGTCTCCACAGCTCACCTCCGTGACCGACATACTGAGTTCTCGATTAAACAAGGTAGCGGTGAAGTATGCAATTATACAAAATTCGCAGAACGGCAAACAACAGTGAAAGTCCTGACGTAAGAGTGGAGTGATTAATGAATATGTCATCGGATGTGAACGAAACATTCCGAATACTAACGAATAAAAAAAGAATATAAAAATTTACCACAGATAAAAAAAAACGAAAGGCAAAAAACAAAAAGAAAAGTTTATGGTTAGAAAAAGTCAAAGACAAAAATATTTTTTCCTTTGGTTATCATATCGCCGTAGACAACCCGCAAAATTACTAGCATTAACCTTGTCATCAGAATAAAAAAATATTTTTAATCCTGCTGTCATTCAGCGAGTAGTTATTTGCATATTTATAAGAGAAAATAGTAGATTAATCTTTGTTCATTAAGCGTAACAAAATAAATCACTTATACGACTATTTTCGAAGGATTCTTTGTCAGTTTCACTTTCATGGAGCTACGGTGAGTAGGAAAGTGTTGAGATATTAAAAATTATATATTACATTAAATGTTTCTGTCATAAAACGTTGTTTAAACAAAGTTTAAAAATTATAAATGAATATTTTAGCTTTGGCAGGAGACTTCCGAAGAGGACTTTTGTCGATCGACATAATTCCTCCACCCGTAACCGACGAGTATGTAAGCGTAGATGTAGAAGAAGCGAGAGGTGTGCCAGGATCGCGCCAAATAGAAATCCATATTTTAATAGGCCTAAAAAGGCTCTAAAAATCGTCGCAAACCGTTGTAATTTCCGTATAGTTGCCAATAAAAAATTAAGCACCTATAACTTCGCATACCTTTTTCCGATGGAGACGGTACGTCATAAATTATTTTTTTAGATAAGAACGTGACCCTACTCCTTGCCTACCTTTGATGGGTACAGGAGGGGAAACAATTTTTTTACATTTCCTTTCCCCCCCCCCATCCTCACTCTCCATTAGAATTTAGCAGAAATATTTCTACTTCTGTAAAATAATTAATCATATTATAATTAATATTTCTAGGCATATACGTTCTGAGGTAGAGCCGGCTCATTCGTGTTACGGATATTGATGTTGCGGGCTCTACCACTGTTGATATAATTTTCATATTCGATTTGAAATTAGTTAAATCCATCTCCAGTGTGAGTGTAACGTGAAAAAAATTGCAAAAAAATCAAAACTAAACTACTAAAACCAAAAGAAAGAATAATCATTATAGAAGGGTTTTTCACAAAGGAATAATCGGTCTAGAAAAATGTAAGGTTTATTCCAGCATACAATGTTATTCATGATATTGCAATCACGTGTACGAAAGAGAAATTGATTACGTAGGTTTTACTCTAACTGTACAGAAGAAATGTGAAATATACGGACCTCGTAAAATTAAAAGCAGGTGTGTAACGATCTCTTCGGCTTCCAATTTGGTTGTTGCAAATGAAATCAATCAGGCTTCCTCGGCCTGAACTTTTTTAAAGCAGTGATGTGTTACTAACTCAAGTACTTTTCACATGTTTTTTGATGTTTCATTACTTGGATTTGTATCCGCCTCGAAAAGCAAAGTAACTAATAAAAAACATGAAAGTTCACGAAAATATGTCATAAAGGCCCTTTCTCTTACATTTTACGAATGCGACTTTATCTCTGATGAAATGACAGAAACTCCAAATAGTACATAATTATAAACCCTACCTTATATAACTAAAACGAAAAATGTCGTATATCTGAAAGTGCCCCAATGAGTCGACCCGTGTGCAATATATTATGAACACAAACTGAATGCAGCTAATAAGACAACATAACATATATTAATTCTACCATAAGTTCTTCACTGTCACTCTTCTCCTACACAAAATGTCCCCCTACCAAAACTGTCACTCATTTCTGCAACATCGAAAGAAATCCAATGTTGCAAGAAACAAATTTTTGTGTGATATACACTATACATATCTACTTAATAGACTTCTCAAGGGTTTTACCGTTCTGTTTAGACGTTACGTGGTTTTATTCTTTTTTAGTTAAACAAAAATGTTAATTTTCGCTCCTTTTGCCCCACTATTATCTTTGGTAGAAAAGAGCGTAAATTGCATTGTGCGAGCAAATTACGTCCAAGTCTGCTGTCTACATGTTGCCGGGAAGAAATAAAGTGTAATTTAATTGAACACAATTATTCGCAAGAATTTATTGCTTGGATGAGGTTACTCAAGATGGAGGCGGCGAATAACAAGCCGCCATTTCTCGTAATCGCCTTCACTTTATTTACGAGCAAGCGTGTATTGTGTGATTGACGTCTACGTCAAATGATATAGCTCTGCTCTTTTTAATGTTCTTTTATACTGTAGTGGATCAAATCGTTACATTTATTCATGTTGCTTATATGGTATTTCTTTTATAGGTCATATGGATTAATCTTAAAGGGTCACCTAAAGGACCTTCTTTTTATAGAACAAGATGGCAAACCAGCCAGTGGTTCACTTGGTGGAAAAAAAAATAAATGATGTTGCTTCTAGCAACTCAAATGACATTAATCGGACATTTGACAGCTAGGTTACCTTACCTAACCTACCATATTTCCGTTGATCAGCCTATGGTGTTTGTGCCTTCAAGTCCTTAGCTACATCCCCTTTCTTATGTCATTAAAAACGCCGACAAACCATCTGCAATGCATTTTAGGCCACGTACTTTTAACATCGCCAGTGTTTACATTTTAAAAGAAAGGAAAAAAGTTTTAGAACACCGAGAGGAATTAAAATTAAACATATTGTTGGTAATATAAAGAGCTTCAAATTCGTTGCACTTTCCAAAAAGTTTATCTGCGGATGAGTTTACTGTTAAAAAGAAACAAATACATGAAACGCAAAGTACCGTACCAAATTTACATATTGTCAGCCGACTTTTGCGTATGAAATTTGACAATTAGAACGTAGTATGCACAGTCGTGACTGCCACAAAGCTTATAACTGGCAAATCTAATAATGTTAAAATTCAAACCACAAACGTTCAAAAGTGTACCAATTTGTACCACTTATCGAGTATTAAATTGGCGCTAGAAATGGTTTTCGTTTTGGACCTTAAAGTATAATGTTCTTAAATATAAATTTATTGTCCAAAAATGGTAGAATAACGTTAAAATTATTCGCTTGTGGTATGTCTTTAATTCATTGGAGTTGTTGTTTTTATTCCTAGTAAATACTTAAGTATATTTAATTCTAATACTACTACTACACTATATTTGAACGCCAAAACATGTTATAAGTGTTGTCAACTACATATCAAAATTATATGTACCCAAAAAATACAATTAAATATAAAAGACGATAGATTAAAAACGTTTTTTGTAATTTAGTTTATTTTTAATTGACATTTGTATTTTAGTATATCTTTTTTTTAATACTTTAATATTTTATAAACACTGTTTAAATAGTCTTACAAATAAATATTATTTTCAAAACTCAAATTTATAAAAAATTGTTAGGCATATTCCCCATTATGGGGTATCGTCGATACGCTGGTAATCATTTGTGGCAAATATCGAGCGTCACTTTTGAATGTTGAATTTGTACGGAACGCGGTATCTGGAGGTATATAAATCTATGTTTAAAACGTATTCTTTATTATAGAAATTATTATAGAAATTATAATTTCAGCCTATTTAAGCTGTCTGATAGTTTTATTAAGTGGATAAAATAGTATTTGACCACTATGCTTCGTGATGTTAGTTGTTAATACGATCGAAGGATGCTACGACTAAAGTAGCATTAGCATATTCACTTTTCTCTCTCCCATGTCATAATAGGCTAGAAATACTTTTGTTGAAGTTTTTTGCGCATTATGATAAAATGATGAGAGTGGAATTTTAAGATGCGCGCGCATCACTGTAACACAAAAGTAACAGGTAAAGCTGCTTAAGCTGATATAAATTAAAATATTATTATTTAATATTATTTTATATATAATATTATTTAATATTGTATTAATTATACTAAATATTATTAAATTATTAATGTTAAATATTTATTATTGGTTAGTTAGTATTTACAAAATAAATAAATTTAATAAAACATTTCATTAAAAAAATGTGAGAAAATTAAAATCGAACATCAAATTAAAATATTAATTTTTAATATTTATTTAACGATGCCAAAAAAGTACAACTTCTCACGCGCGTACATAAGTACCGCACCCATTTTTTGCAACACTAATTTAATGCATTGATGCATAATTATCTTTCAGATTTACCAAAATATTAGCAAACTAACCTCTCGATGTATTTATTGTAAATATACAGAATCGAATGTCTGTGTATAAGCGCAAATGCAGTGATGCGTTGAGTTTTGTATTTCGAAGTCGTATCATTAACGTTGTTAAGGTATCGCTTAGCACCCTTCTTATTTTATCTTTGTAATGTATAAAAAGTATCTATTCAATAGCATTATAATGAATAATAAGTAATTTGGCCAAACGTCTACCAAGTGTGGGCTAGTGCATTGCGCAGCTTTGGTATCTTCCTAGCACTAAGTCGGCGGATGTTATTAGTGTCGTAAACTTAATGTCACTGGGTCGACCCGCTTACACCGCCGATCGCCGATGTCTATACGTCAAATATTTATTTTAATTACGATTACGTTCGTCTAGCTCTAGCGAATGTTTCTAGTAAAGGCCGTAATTTAAAACGCGACCTTATTGCAATGGAATATGGACTATTTTGGAATTAAAGCTAGCTGTGCTAGGAAGCTTCTGTGTGTGACACTTGTGGCTTGATTAGATTTTTTATAGAATCGACACATTTCACTGAGTAGATTACGTTAGCATTTGAAACTTGTTAATATTTTAATAAGTCTGCAACTGGTAAACAATGTAAGGCCTAATAGGTTCCCAAACTTTTTTGGGTACTTTTACAAGAAAAAAAATCTGACGCCTCCTTTTACGGAGTAGTTAATTTACCAATTTTATATATATGTCTATTATTTATTAATAATCACAACTTTAAAATTAATGTTCTCTTTCTCCCTCTAATCGTGCTCCTCGTGGTTGTGGTAGAGGCTCATGATTGTTATTTAATTGAACTAACTAGACCGTCGTGGTGTCCACCATGTGCCTTTGGACCAGCTACCGTCCCCACGAAAAGCTTCAGCGCCCACTAGAGGCTGGTACCGCCTCCTTTAGAAACCTATGACGTAAGGATTTACCGACTAAAGGATACACAAGGGAGCAGATAGCAGAGTCCGCCTGAATATGTTTAAGTTATACTGCGCCCACCTAACCACCCAGTGGCTATCGCATAAATCTTCGTAAGGTAAAACTAACCTATTAAAGGATTGTTTTACGTTTTGGCTCATTCCCTGGACGAAACGTAAAATTATTCTTTACTACTTCTACGTCTGTATTCTGTGACATTGTTGTATTGTTGCAAGCTAGATGCACTAGCTTCTGCTAAGCAAATAGTTTATGGCAACTTATTATTTCCAAATAGATGTCGGTCGTTTCATAGTTTCCGAAAATATTTTTATACAATCTACTACGAACAGAGCTTTAGTATTAAAAAGGATTCAATCGACGTGGCTTCCTTATGACCGGACAAAGCCTTGACATAAAGAGTCCCTTGAACGCACCGCCAGCGATCACGTGGTGACCTGCGCGAGTTGCAAGCATTGAAGCTCTGACTCATATTATGTGTTAACAAGCTTGTACCCGCCGCTTCGTCTGCGTAGCGACCACTAAACACGTCACGGTCGGATGTTCCTGAGACACCGGATAAAATACACATCGTATGGCATCAATGACTGTAGAAAATTATGTTCGAGGAAAATATACGGTAAACTATTTGAAGGAGGCTTGGTCATTAAGACCCGATGTGTTCATCGCTTATGAAAGAAGAGAAATAAGATACATTTCTTTGATTTAAAACTAATATTCTTACAATAAATTATACGTCACACATATACTCTATTTGCAAATTGTGCGATATTTGCCATTAATAAATTTTCAAAGGCTTAATGTGTTACGTGTTCATCGCTTTTTTAGTGACCAATGCTTCTTCATCTTAGGTAATAATCGCTCAATATACGACTACGAAAGTAGAGAAAATGTTTATTTTACGTTAAACGTACTTTCTATATAACTAAGCTAAATTTCAAGACAAACAGACACTTTCTTTAAGCTTATACTAAGAACAAAATAAACAAGAATGCTTCTTTTAATCTTCCATGCGAGGTATCTTACCTATACTTTAAAATTTACTTCTGTAGCTTACAATTGTATTATTTTTATTACAGAGCAGTATGAAACAATATGACATGCCGCAGAATTCTATTCACCTTGATCTTCGATTTTTAAATCAATTATGTTCCGCCAGAGGACTCAAACAGCAAGTGGTCTATATAATGCTGTTGATGAAAGAACAAGCTGCTTACCTTCTCACGATTGATTGCTAGATAGTGTAACGATCAATAAAATAGCTCGTAGCAGTTGCTTTAAGCAAAAAAAGCCAAATATAATATTGATGATGGTACTATTAAGCAGACTCTAGGAGTTTAGAATTTATAACATTGAGCTTATGTTCCGATTTGGCTTCACTTAAATGCTATGCCTGCTTATCATACAAGAATGTCTACACCTAACCTCAATAGGACTTACCTTTATGTCTATACGGCACAAAGTATTGCCTAACATTTGACGTGATCTCAGTAGGTGTTCTTTAATTAGTTATGGGTGTAAACGGCCAGTCATATTTTCGTATTTGCTTGGATGCTTAAGAAGCTATAATTTGTGCATATGTGCTATAATTTATATTTCTATATAACATACCCCGATTATATCAACCTGTACTGGTAATTATTTATAAGACATTATCTTGTAAAAGTTTTTATAAGAGTACAAAATATGTTTTATTTTTTTCTGCAGAAAGCGCACGCAAGTACAAGAGATATATCATCTTGTTACATAAAACGTAATTCGATTTTAAAGTGGCCGAGCACTTTATTCGGCGTGGAGTTTTATTCGCGCAGTAATTTTGCTCTGGCATGATTGACGCGCTGCCCGTAGGCGGAATCGGGAGCGTAATTTTTGTGATCCGGTTGTTTAAAACGACTGTAGGGTATTTTTGACTACAAGGTATAAAATTATAATTATATAGTACAAATGCCTCTACACACCAAACCTGCCTGCACGCCAGCTTTGCCCGTCGGGTTAGGCCACCGGACTTGTTTTGCGTTTTGCATTTTCGTGCCGCCGGCAAAGCTCGTACTGGCTTACAATGCAATTCCGATGCCGCCGGCCTAACCCGCCGGCACCAACCCGACGGGCAACGCCATCGGCGTGTTGGCTTTGGTGTGAAGAGGCCTTAATGATTTTTAAAGCAATATCCGTTATGTGTATTTTTTACTCGTTTATTTGATTTTATTTTTATTAAATAGTAAAAAGCTTTTAAAGTGACCTTATTACATTTCACAATAGCAATGGGAGGTATATATGTATATACAATAGTAAAAAGTAAAAGTCGGTCACGATCCTGAATAATATTATGCTTCCTAAGATTTTTAAAACATTTATGTTTGTCATGTTACGATATATTTTAAGTTAGGTTTTTTCGCTAGAACTCACTTGCATTTTGTCCCTTTAAACTGTAACAGGTCTTAATCGACCGAGGACAAGAATCTCAAATCAAACACTTCCACCCATAATTTTATTTTCATTTCACACAAAATACTTATTACTGGTTAATTTCCATTAATCACCATCTTGGCGACACGACGTAACAAAATAAAATATTCTTGTAAAAAACTGTTATTTAAATTGAAAAAACGGTACTTTAGTACACGTCCCGTTAGCACCGGTATTTTATCAACATTTCCACCATAAAAAGGATCAATTTGCATTTAGTTCAATCAAGACGTTACCTCGTATCAAACATGTTTAAATTGAAGGTACAAACGATACATTTATCAAATTATAACGACCTAAGTTATTGGGCACACGTTCAACCTAATTACTAGTAATTTATTATGGATCCTTCAACTCACACTGTAGAAGGATGTTTGATTAATGCACCGAATAATTTTCCTTTTATTTCCTTAGCTTGTAATTGTAATTTTCTTAATTTGTCATTAAAATAGATTCTTATCGCAGCTTAAAACCAACCGTGGTAGAGCCCGCAACAAAAATCTGTTTACCGAAAGGACTTAACAGAAGACAGACGTGAAATAGAAGTATGTGACTGCGTTTAGTCTGATGAGTGAGGTGCCGGTAGCCCAATTTCACCCCTGCCTTTCCCATTCTTTCCTAATAAGGATAGGATGGGAAGGGGAAGAGAATGGACGGAAAGGGGATTGATAGGAAAAGGAAACATAATTTTTTTCCGTCTGTCCTCTGTCCATTAAAGGTAGACAACGCATCTGCAACTCATTTGCTTGTTGTGGATGCCTGTGGGTAACGGTCACTTAACATTAGGTGACCCGCTTGATAGTTTGCCATTCGACCATTAAAATAAAACTGTAGTGGGCGCCCTCCTTCCAAGTGGGTCGATGACCTCGTGAAGACGGCGGAAAATGTGACAACAGAGGATAGCGTCTGACCATCTTTTCTTTCTTTTAAAAAATTGTATATATTCTAGTACAAACATATTGCGTTACTGCTCAAGCAGTAACTCTAGAGGGGTAGGCAGAGTATATGAGTCACTTCGGATAAACTTTGAACATCCGGTATGTGTCTGGGTCAGTTAAATATTTAATTATTTATACTTTTTTTTTCTTCGGGTTGGCGGTACTCATGGATTAACTTAAAGGATATGATAATAAGTGATAAGTGAAGTTATTTATGGGTGTCTCGATCAATGTGTTTATCTTATTAATACGTCCGATACTCATGTCATTTTATAGATTTTTCAGCCTTTACCCTCCTCTTCGCAAGATTTTTCAGCCTTTACCCTTCTCCTCGCAGCGACAACGCAGTATTTTTATAGTATCAAATTTCAACTCTATTGTCATTCATATACTAACGAACACACCTTGAACGACGCTGCGTGGGTTATATAGAACTCTTTATATGACATGTTAGAGGCGTCTCTTACACATCTATTATCTAAGTATAATATAGCTTCTGGAATAAAAATTGTCTATAATTTGATAATTATTGATACTTTATTCATGTGATATTACTTTTATTTTTGACATTTTCACAATGAAGTAAAGTATTATCAACAAACAATAAAATCTTGCCCGGTTATAAACGCCTAGCACTTCGAGGCATCAGAAAGACACAAATATATCCAGGGCAAACAATTTGGTATGTTGTGACAAACACGACGCGCCTTGCGTCACGTACTGACGAGATATGAGAAGTGTTTGTTTTCGTTTATAACATTGCTACTGTATAACATTTAAAGAGTTATTTTGTTTGAAAACAAGGCAAAACTCTTTGAGAGAGATTGATCTCTAAGGCAGGGGGGATTTATAATTACTAAATTAGAAAGAATACACAACGAATATTTAAACCGAAGTATAGGATCCATAGTTTTTGGCAAAAATAAATAAATACAAATCTCCTAAATCTTTCGACTTAAATGAAAAATAAAACATATATAATAAAAATAGAATACTATGTTTTAAGATTTATTTGACAGGTTTTTAATTTATGTACCCGTTCAATCTTTAAAAAAAACTTGCATGTCGTGGTCGAGAAAATAAAGGTTACGATATATGTAAAAAAAACATAGTGGGATCACATGTATGTGTATATATATTTATATATACATATATACTTTACGACATTAAACCTTATACTGCTACTAATGACTTTAAATGTCTTATAGCTAATATATAAAAAGCCTTTTCCTATTTAAGGCGGAAAAACGTAAACTTTAACACTGTCACGAAAAAACTAAGGTCACGCCGTATTTATTATTGTGTTGTTAAGCCAATAAGTGAATTTAAAATTATGAGTTACCAACAAAACGGTAAAAACTATAATTATGGTATAAGCATGTAAACTTTTAAATGTTGAAACACCTTTATAATATTTATTACCGTTAAGTTTATAATATTTATTACCGTTAAGTTTGTTTATTTTCCTTTTTGTTCAGGAACTGAAATTAAATATTATGTTGGTAAATTTACAGACTACATTTTGATCTTATTTGCAAATTAGGTATCAAGACAAATATATGAGAATTATTAACATTTTAAAGCTACCACAAGATTGAAGAATTTAGCATACCACGAATCATAATTATGTTTGTATGCGCCATTTTTTGTTTTAATACTTACACCATAGTCTGTATTTAAGTAGACTTAATTAAACAGTCGGTCGAATTCAATATCAGTTCGAAGCGAACCATTACAACCACAAATATAGCAATTTTAGTTTAGTATGATATGTATCCTCGGGCTACGGCCGTTATGGGCCCTCGAATGGAGACAATTGCTTTACATAATTCATTGCAGAGCGCGGGCATTGTCCAAATAGCCTGTTTACGAATCAAAGACAACGCTTTCGAGAATATCGGAAGGCGCCTTGACCCAATACAACATACTCGCTAGATACTGTCGCCTTGAGTATGAGTGAGACACATAAGTAATCAATTTTATCAATTGCTAAGGGGCACAGTAAACAATAATATTGTTGGCCTCTATCCGACATTTTTAATATCGATGTGCGATTGTTTTGCTTTTGTTGCCTATTGCAGGACCATGTTGATAATGGAAGCGGTCACTTAATTAAGTTAAATTAGTGCTAGTTTGCCCTTCCATTTTTTTATGGAAGAAGGTTGCAATCGAGCAAGCGGGTCAGCTGATTTTAAGTGCCTGCTACCCATAGGTATCCGTAATAAGCAAATGAGTTGCAGATGCGTTGCCTACCTTTAATTGACAGAAGGATGAACAGGAAATAGCACATTTTCTTTTCATATCCATACCCTTGCCCGTCAAATCCTCTGCACCGTCACATCCTCTCCTTATTAGGAAGGGTTGCGAAAGGGAAAAGAAGTCGATTTGCACCACCCCACTAATCAGTCTAAACGCAGACCACTTCCACTTCTCACCTGTCTTCTGTGACGTCGTGGTATTTTACTGGTCGAGCCAGGTAATGCAACAGATGTTGTTGTTGCGGGCTCTACAACTGTTAAAACATTTATCTTGCTGTCGTGCGCATAACGGACATTATCTAAGACTTAACAATTCAATTTTGATTAAAGATAAAAAAAAAACAGATTCCTCACAGTAGACTTACAAAAAACTGGTAGTTTCATTGTATGTAGTTACATAAGAAACAACATTTGATGCATGATCATGCTAATTTAAACCTTTTATTCGTAATAACCGGTTTTACTGTTGTAGTTTGATTTAAAATCGCATTGGGAACTGTCAATGTTTCGGTTATTATTGTAATAGCTTTAAGATATATTTTGCAATTGCTTAATGGCAGACGTATATTTACATTTTTGGATGATATAATAAAAGCCTGACAGGAGCAGTGTGAATAGACAGACTCGATAAAGCAGACCTAAGAGTAGGCAGGCATGAATTAGAGATAGTTTGACAAGTTACCCAACAGTTCATAATATAGAGATGCAGGTGAATAAATTAACAGATTTCTAAGTCCTAGGTTAGCTTATGACTAGCGTGGGCTGTCACTTACCGTCAAGTGAACGCCGCATCACTTTATTGGTACTATTATATCTTAAAATAAAGAAAATTAGAACATTTTACATTTATAATATTTTCATGTAACATCCTCATATAACTTACATCGTTATGAAATTAACCGCACCTTCCCCGAGCCATAGACTAGTAAGATTCTATGACAGCGCTCCAATTACAAGTAAATTGTAATTGTTATGTAAATCCCAGTCTGATATAACTCGCAAGTGAGCCTGACCCACAGACTCGTACTTTCTATTATACTTTCACAGCCATTGTGAACATCGGCCGGCGCGATCGTGACGCAAGCGACGCCGGACGTCGACGCTTCATCTGTGCTGCTAATCTGCTCAGAAGAGATCAAACACTCACGCCCGTTACATAAAGGAATGGGAAGAAAATATAACTTCCGATTTTACACACTCCCATTTTATCGATTCGTTTACATATTTACATATGCCTAGGGAATTATCACTTGTTAATAACTATTAAGTCAAAAAAGATTATGACACTATTTTTTATGAATAACTAGTGCTTGACGACGATCCCACGAGATGTAGAGTGGTGATGTGGTCGAAAAATGTAACGCACTAATTTAGTAGCCTATTCATTCTTCTCTAGAAGGTACCCAGGTAACAATTTTAGGGTTACACTGACGCTGGCAGAGTGTAACAATGTACCTCATGTGAAATGAGACATCAAAAAACAACGTACTTAAAACACTGTCTTCCATTAAGGAATTTATAGTATGGATTGGATTGTTAATTACTATCTACCTCATCAATTTGATTATTTTATCGGTCCGTATTGATCCACATTCTTTAGTAGATTATCTTTGGAATGCTTTAATAGGCTTTGTGAAAACGGACCATTAAGAATAGAATTTAATGTCCAAACTACGTTCATTATTCGGGCAACATTGGCATGAAGAGAATTTGTTACATTTCGAATGAGCAAGAACATTGGCATTTTAATTATTTTCTATTACAAATATTTTGCTTGTGTCAAAGTTTAATAAAAACGTATCTACAAATAAACGAAACATCGTAAGTTAACGCTTCTTATAATTTCGACAATCCATCATCTCGCATAGAGAACTTTTCAAATTGTGAATCAAGTGAGATATTCGAAGTGAGTGCCAATTTTAAGGTTGATCAAAGATAAAAAAAATACTTCGTGTAGTAGAAATAATATTATAAAATTAATGTACGTAAAGCTCCGACAAAATCTTATTTTTAATTTTAAGTAATTTATAATATAAAAAAAATATAAGAAAAATGTTACGTAAAGACAAACAATGAACTATGTTAAGCACCACATTAGGCAAAATTAGTGTAAATACTGGTAATCTAACATTTGTTCCATTAAGAATTCTTTCAAAAGGATCTAAGATTTCTAGATCCTTTCTATTCCTTCTAGATTCTTACAATTTTTCCTATTACAGAACAAATCACCTGCTTTTCCTTATTAGTAACTAGCCGTGCCCGCGACTCCGTCCGCGTGGAAAAGTAACATTGGGCAGCATTTTAAATTGTTAAGCCAACCCTTTTTCGCATTAAAAAGTAGCCTATGTCCTTTATCAGGCTCTAAACTATGTCTGTACCAAGTTTCATTTAAATCGGTTTGGTAGTTTACACGTGAAAACGTAACAGACAGACAGTTACTTTCGCAATATTAGTAGGGATGTTAGATAAGCTATACCTATAAGCACCTTTACTAAAATCCGTAATGATGTAATCATTTGAAATAATTAAAATTAACTTTGAATGACAATAAAAACTGTACTATCATAAGCATATCAAGATATATCATCAGATATCATATAACTTGAACTTAAAAACTGGAATATGGTTGTTTACAGTAAGCAACGTACCAAACTAAACACAATAGGGTTATTTATATATTACATAATATAATCATTGATGTGTCGAGGTCATACTTGACCGTTATTGTAATATTTGTTATTGATATTCAATTTTATTCTTATCGTAAAATGTATACTCAACAATGTGTCGTGAAGTTCTCTTTGAGGTCGCGCGTATTTGTAAATAACATATTTCTGTTTCCGTTATTTCCGTGCATTTTGAGGTCTCTCGCGTTACATTAGCATTGATTTTCAAGTTAGCCTCTTCGTAAAGCATATAAACACAAAGGTTAACAGTTTGAAAAATTATTGTTAAAATAAAACCACTCAAGATTGTGATATTACAGCTATTTGTTCATACCCATATGATTACTATTATATATCAATGGAGCTATGGCATTGAAGCATGTAAGTGCAGATTGATCTTACCTAAACATAAAAAAAAATATTTTGTATATAATAAGAAGAATAGAAGATACCAAATATCCAAATAGCTTGGTTAAGTATGAAATAGTAAACGGTACGTAGTACGGAAATCTGGTCAAATAGCTTCTATTTCCTATTCCTCAATGATATACGACCATTAATTGCATATCGTTCCTACTTTACAGTGTATCGTTTGTTAAAACCAGTTCCTGGGGTGCAAAATTAAGCTCTATTTACTGAATATTAATTTAAAAAAAAAACAAGCAGAATGCCTTTTAAGACGAATGTAGATTAAATATTTGTATCAATGTTTCGCATAACACCGAATGGTAAAAGGAATTATTCATTAAAACTTTGCAGTACTGCAAACAAGTTTTATTAGGAAGTCTAGTTAAGAACACATATTAGTCAAGGTCAAATCTTGTTAACACGTTTGATCTTAATTATCTCTACGTCATTTATACAAGTTAAAGTCCGATCGGAATTATATCTCAAATATTTATGTCATAACTTCCCATATCTTTTTCAGACAACTAAGAGTAGGAAAAATAGGAATTTATTCGCTATCAGTGTCTTATGTTGTTGACGTTAGCAGTGTAGTAGTTTTTGTTTTGTTTTTTTTTTATAAATCTAGCAATAAAGAATGCTGTACGAATGGGCCCGGTCGAGAGGTACTGACAGAAAACAGGCAGCCCGTAAAAGTTTTAATATGCCATTTACGTTGTCTATCAGTTGGAATAACCTTATGTACTAACTAAACTTATACTTAATAGGTACTTACAACTTCCAAAAGTAAAATATATTTTTTTCAGTCTGGGTGAATGTCTTACCTATATAACACAGCTGAAGTATTGACTCGTGTTCCGGTTAGAAAGGTTGCCAAAGCGACGTAATAAGCTAATATAAGATACGCAATAAGAAAGCTCCCTCTTGAAGTCTCATGACAAAATATAAAAGGTATTTTCTATAGTACTGAGTAAACTGTTCAATGTCACGAAATTACGTCATCAAAATCATCTAATCGCGGTGGTTATATAACATTTAAGATTTAATCTGGATCATGAAAAAAACCTATTTATTCAGATGGACACGTAGGTGAAACTAATAAAAGCGTTTAAAAAAGTAATGTTTTTATATCTATGAATTGTGACAACATACAAATTGTGTTAAAACATGAATTGTGCGATGCGTATTTTAATGACAAAAAAGCGAGAGTGTCTTTTATTCTTGAATATCGTTTAAAATTTAAATAAAATACATATTTATACAGCTTTTCACCATGCCATAGACTCTATGGCATAGAGCGTCTATCCTCTCACTCATATATCATTACATATATTTCTGTACCACATTTAAGAGAAGAGTGTAGGCTTATAACTAGTGCGTACCATCTTTTCATCACATCGCTATGTAATATCAGATGAAATTGTCGCCAGGCATTAATTGCTGCTCATTTAAAACGAGTCAACAATTACTGGGAGTCGAAGCCGCGACTATTAAAGTTGACGGTCCACTGGATGAGTCGTGAACGTTAATATCATCCTTGGATAATGCATGTCAAGTTCGACATGGTCTAGAAGTCTAGAAGCACCGCCAACATTGGATATGCGACACCGAAGCGTCAATGTTCCCACGCTCGGTTTATAAACAGAGGGAAACAGCGGCACATAACAAGCCGACTATTTAGGTTTCTTTAGGAAAGTACAATATGTATGTATGAAAACATATCAAATTATTATTCACTGTCACCTCCTCAATAACGGGCTTTCATACGAATCGGCAGATCTCCGAACAAATCTCACGCAAAATTTCTTGGTCAGTCGTTGGATTGCTTTTTGTTCTTTCATTGTGCCAGTGTAATGAAAAATGTGCTATGACTTTATGTTAGATTATCCCGTAGAAATTGTGAATCTGCAAGAAAAATCCTGTCACATTTCTCGTGTCTGTCTTCTTTCTTCTTCCTGTCATTCTAAGAGGGCAAACGATCAGCGGATCCCCGATGTTAAGGGATCATCACCGCCGTCGCCCATGAGCACACTGCTACAAGTCTCGACTGCTGCTGAAAAATAACCTCTAAAACCCGAGTTGCATTTGGATTCTGCAGTATCCCCACCACTACTTAAAATACACCCCTTTAACATCGAGAGTGAATGAAAAATATTTTTTTTAATTAAAACATAAAAAATGACGAAAAAAATACCTAATGTAACGTGAACCAACATATTTATATTTTATAAAAAAAATAAGAAACCTAACCTAAGGAGTGGGGCCTTTGACCTTTTCACTATTAATATTATTTTTTTCCACAACTTATGAAAGTTGAAAGCGAGCATAGTTGGACACAACTTTCGGGTACAATTGTGACCGCAATTCGGATTTTCTTCAAATAATAAAACCAACTCGGCAACTCCGCAGCATAAAATATACCAAAGGAGCTGAAGTTACGTTGCCTGCATTTAAGAAAGGGGTACTCTCCTTCCCTGAAGGACACCAAACAAATTAATTTGAATTCAGATCCCTCCACATCGCCAAATACATATAAATGTTATGTTACTTTTATAATAGTAAATATCATAATTTGTAACAGACATTATTTTATTTATACGTTACGTCTAGTGTCCATCATTGTGGTCTGTCCGACCGCAATAACTTCTTTAACGCCAGTTTTAGGTTACTTAGTGATTACTTATTGATTTTGTTTCACAGATTACACGGTTACTAAGTGCTAAAAAACTAAACTTCGTCCGCTTGATTGTTCGGTAATTAAATAAAAAATAAATAAATATACACTTGGCTTTGAGGCTTTCTTTTTACACTGTTCTTATATTTTAGAATACTTAGAGCTTTCACCTTTTAATATTAAAGGATTACAATAGAAACATAAGAGTCAACTTGCCGCATACCAACACATACGTATAACTTATATTCATATAAAGTGTAAGTTAACAATTACTTAAATATACACATACGAACAACGTAATTTTATTAACTCGCCTATGAAAACACCAGTTGAGCAAACAAATGTAACGGTTGTTAATTTTTCAACACTGTTTCATATGCCGTAGAGAATTTAATTTTACAAAATAAAAATATACATATACTCATATTTTCTTTAGATTGCCAATATCGTGATGATGGCTCAAGGCTCTCGATTTGTTAGAAATTTCGCCTTTGTAAAGCCAAAATACAGTCTTATAGGTATTTTTATATCACAAAAACTAGAAGTATATAGCTTGACATTATTTATATTTTAAGATTTAAAAGAAATTAAAGGTCGTATAACATACATAAGGATATGTCGTAGAATAAAACTGATATCGGCCCATTACTGCTAAGACTATATAGTTAATATATCTTACCGTAACCCTTTTATAAAGTCGTATGTCGTATATGTAACGTTTTGTTTCTTTTGAAATCTCGATATTTTAAAATAATTTTAAAATTAACCACTTGTCTATTGTGACTTAGTATAAATATAATCTATCTGCATTACACCATGTTTATGTCAGATCCTAATATACGTAATAAATATCCTAATGTATACAATAAAATGGTCTTTAGAACCGAAGAATTATAACACTAACAGGTTTTAAAGGTTAACCCAGAGAGGTAGGTAGGGTTTTCAAACACACTACAGATTTCAATTTGACACATACTTTTGCTACATTCATCTACGCAATCATTTAAGTCAACAATCTGGTCAATCTACATAAGCCGCCTTAATTAAGTATGTAAAAGATCCTAACGTACACACACATCATACTTACACATAAATCATATTTTTTTTATAAAAAAGGTGGCAAATGAGCATGCGGTCCACTCGACTTCAAGCGACCACCCTTAGGCATCTGCACAAGCTAATGCCTTGGTTACCTTTATTGGACAAAGAGTCGGGAGCAAAGAAAAAAAATCCTTTTTCTATTTAACGCCTCCCCTTATCATCGTTTCTTTCTCGTTATTAGAAATGAATGGGAAGGGGGGGGGAGGAGTAGAATTAGGCCTCTGGCACCTCACTCATCAGAAGAAATGCAGAATACTTCTACGGCTCTCACGCCTGTCTTCAGTGTCATATCCCACTTAGATAGAAAATCATCACAATAGACACAAAATAATCTATATTAATATTATAAAAGCGAATGTTTGTATGGATGTTTGTTAACCTACGTTTTTGTTTACGGTTCCCGTAGGATTCTTTTTTTTGTTGATTTTTACTAGAAAATATCAACTTATATAAAAGCTGATGTGTATCTGTATGTATGTTCCCTATAGATTTCGAAACGGCTACCCGGGAGAAGCCGCGGCGGATCACTAGTACATACATATGTACATGAAATAATCTCTGTTTTACAACGCAAGTAATCGCTTCGCATGCCTTACGGAATACAAGAATGTTAATACCGTGCAGACCGTGAAACAGTGCACTATTGCTTTTACTCAAGCGTGTGACGTTATCGACGATGTTGCATGAAAAACGACGGCTTGAAATGGCGCAAATACAATAGTGTTATTAGCTTCTATAACTATCACACGGCCGGAGACCCGAGGAGAGGTTACATCGACAATACACCGCGTTTTTAGTTCAAAATCATCGATTGTTCTCCAAGTCTACCGTGCGCGTGTAAAATATAACAAACCCTACGCCAGTTCAAATATTTTTATATACAATTGGCATTCTTTTACCATGGAATCACTTTTGAACCGCAATGTACTACTTTTATGAAGAATAATTGTTCTGTCGAAGTTACAGTTAGAAAATAAAATTGAGAATACAACGTATATTATATATATAACTTAGACTAGATTATTAGAAAAGGTCGTAGTGTTTTAAAATTATAAATTTAAATTTCTTCCATATTTAATTCTATATTATTTAATTTAAATAATGGAATATAATTTTAATTTTAAAGATTGGAAATTTTCTTTCTCACAGATAATGTAATTTATATTAAATCAGGATTAATGGGGCGAAAATATGGAATTATTTTATTTTAGTTAGTTTATATTAGTTTTTCGTTTATTTTATCTTCCTGTTCCATATTTCATGCTGTATTAGGAATTGCGAGAAAATGTTGTATGTCTATCTATGAAGAAAACGTGAAGTAAGGCATTACATTTACATATTTCTCTGTGAATTGTATGTAGCCTTGACTATTTACACTTCGTTGATGAAATTCACATTTGTTTATTAGTAATCCACTATTGATGAATAAATTGTGTTGTTTGTAATTCTATTACAATTACTCTTTAGATGTTACCTCTTCCTTGAGTGTAGTTTTTATAAAGTGTTTTGTATACTTTTTACTAGAGTAATAAAAGTAATTGAAGGTATACAATTCATATCCAAACGGGAGCACTGACGCCAACAATTTGATTGAGTCATTTGATGTTAGTATTATAAACGAAGAATCAAAACACTACATTCGAATGTCAGGTATGTCGACAATAAACGGGTAGTGACTAACAATGTGTCTGACTGACATTTAGATGGTAGAATTGGGGGTATGTAGGATATATGTACTGACATATATGGTTAATAAGATTAGCTTTTGGCTATTTGTGTAGACTAAAATGCTCCAGTAAAAATTCTTGATTTCCTTAACTCCATTTAAGAGACTTTGTTAAGAAACTAAGATAAGCTGGTATTATGTTAAATTTCTTTGCTGTCTATTTCTTATTACTTCTTTCAACATCTGCATATCTGTAGAATTGTTATCTGATTTACTTAAAACGAAAACATGACCTTCATTTTATACATGATATTATGTTTTCCCTTAGATCTTGTCCGCGTTCATTATGTACATATGTAGAAAAACTAAAAACATACATTTAAAACTATTATTTACATAAGGTTTGTGGTCCAAATACAATCGCCGCTTACTTTTATCGTTAGTTGTTAGAACAAGTCAAGGTTCCTCAGATCATTGGCACTAATAGCCGACGACATTACTGTCGGTTGGACATAAAAAGTCGAAGCTCGGACTCGATTGCTTACTTTTAAGTGACTCGCCCTAAATACATTATTGATATTGAATTAATGAAATCGTAAGTAACAATGTTCTAACACATTCAACTAAATAAAAAAGATATTTGCACTACAAAGAAACGATCGACAAAAGAACGAAACAAGAAAACTTATGGTACAAAGCTTTTAAATTTTTAATTACGTGGTAGAAGCAGCTATTTCTCGAATAGGAACGACCTTTTTTTATGGAACAATCTGGCAAACGAGCAAGCGGCGCTTCTGATATTAAGAGACTTCTACACATAGGCATCTGCAACAAAACAAATTAGTCGCAGATGCGTTGCCTACTTTTGATGAACACAGGAGAGGATAGACGGGAGAAAGGATATTCTTTTTCCCATCCATCCCGTCCCCGTCGAATCCTCTTTACCTTCAAATCCTAAAGATAGGATTAGGAAACGATAAAGAAGAAGAGTTAAAGGACTGAAATTAGGCCTCCGGCACCTCACTCATCAGAAGAAACGCAGAATAATACCACTTATTTCTGCGAGGTCATTGTATTTCACCAGTCGAGCCGGCCAATTCGTGCAACTGATGTTGTTGCGGGCTCTCTTTCTCTACCACTGTTAGCTGACCTGAGAAGCATTATAGCTTTTCATAAGAAGGAGTATTTATGCTTCTCATTTCCATGGTCGAGAACATTACAGAACTTAACATTAATTCTATTTTAAAAAGTTTCTAAAATATACTAACGCTCTATGGCTTTTTCATATAATTTTTTGTCATGGCGTATTTCGTAACAATAGTAAGACTTAAAAGGTTGGAATCTATACCAACAATTACTTTTTCAATGGCAATAATCAAATGAAAATTAAACAATTTAAATTGATATAAATTGAATAGCAATATAGATTGATTTTAGTATAAAGGAGCCTTGCGAGTAATCAATTTCTAAGGGTCATTTAATGATTTCGATTCGAGAGGTCGACCCCCACTGTAGCTAGAAGATCAACACTCTAGTAACAACTACGTCTAGTAGGGTATGGCAGTTGGCTAAGAAAAATAATAAGGTTATATAAAGGCAGAAACAGAAGTGCTCTGTAAATTGACTTTTAGTATTTTTTTTGACGATAATTTTCCTTATGATATATAAAATTATGCACACGCTGTATCCCTTCAATGCTTGTAACTGAAACTTAAACAACGAACGGAAGTAACCTTCGTTTATAAGTAAACTATCAATTGCTCGCGACTTCGACGAATGATAACATCTGAAAGTAGCTAAAATATTTTTATATATAAAAAAACACTTAGTCTTTATTTTTCATTAGCAGTTATATTACAATTTTGAAACCTCTATTACTCGAAATTACTACCGTCCATAAGTCGAAATAACCAGTGAGTCCCTACAAGCGATGTCGATACAAATTGTCCCTCCCCACTTCTAAAAAATATATTGACCCTCTGTATCTCCAATATTTACAATCTGTATAACTCGAAGAAAAATAGGTTGCCGTACCGTACCGTAAAAGTACTATAACCTCCGCAATTTGAATATTTCAAACTCCGTCGAAAAGTATATTTAGAATTTTATGATGTCTCCCCTGAAGTTTCGCTTAAAGAAGTTTCTTTTAATTTCTTTTTTTTTTTATATTTCACCATTATTATTAATGTAAGGTTATTATTTTAATTTATAAAATTAATACTAATTTAATCTATAAAATTGCACATGGTGTTACAAGATTTTTGAACTTCACGCATATCAAGCCACACATTTTTCGAGTACATTTATATATATAAATATGTACACATATTTCATGTTACTATGTCACTGGCTGTATGTAATTTATCATAATTCATTATTCATGCCAGCACTGATGTTTGCTAGATTGGTATTTTACGTAAACGTAATTGTTTTCGTTTTGTGTAACCTACTAGTTATTGGACACGTCTATTATACACGATTTACCGATTGCAGTTGCTTAGGCAAATCACTTGTTGTCATGGTATTTACAAAAAAGCATTTTCTTCTTTTAAATAAACTATTTGAAGGGTTTTCAATTGAATTGTGCTCTTATAATTCCCACTGCTGCGTATAAGTTAAATGTCTACAATTTTATTTTCAGGCTTGGAGGTTTGCTATCATTTTTTTTTAAACCATAACGTATTCGGAAGTCGTGGGTATATTATAAGGAGAGTTTTAGATATGAATGTAGAGGGATATATCGGTAGGGGTAGGCCTAGAAAAAGGTGGATGGATTGCGTTTAAGGTGACATGACATGATTAAGAAGGGAATGACGGATGATAGATCGATGTGGAAGTCAAAAACCTGTTTTAACGAACCCACATAAAGTGGGAAAAGGGTAGGGAGATGATAATTGTATTCGAAAGTTAGCATTTAGTTTTATAATGAAGAAATTAATGGGTATCGCACTCCTACCTACTGTTAAACTTACGGGAAGTCCCCGGATAAATCAAAGACAAAAATCTATCCACTCTGACTATTCAAGTATTCAATTAGTTTGAATATACATATAAATATTTTTGTCATGTTTTAAATTTCTTACTCAACATTTATCATTCATTATATATAACTTATTAATATGTTCTTAATACACGCTCATAGTATTTAATACCAAGTTTAATTTACATGTTGTGTTTAATGAACGATATGGTAGTTGTTACTGCCAATTGACACATGTGGTTATTCTTACTACTTTAACTTTTTATTTGTTTTCTACTAATGTTTACTTGACGTAATAGTCAACAAAAGCAAAATTTCAAGTCTCTAGGCCTCTAGGTTTTACATATGTGTTGATATTTCAGTCAGTGAGTCAATTTCTTCCCTTATGAATATAAATATTAAAATATTTATAACGTGAAATGACGCGCATGATCATGTAATTTCCATTAATGCATGTATTGTTGAATCATAAAAGTCAAAATTTACAGCCAATTAAATTTAACTCATTACAGAATGGTCGCGGGTCGCGTTACGTGTGATTCAATTCCCATGACCCACATTAAATGTTCGGCGGGACATTCTAAATTTGACCTTAACGCATCTGGTAATATAGTATCGGCAGAGTAGGCTTGACTTGTTTACAAATAGTGGATATTAACAACCCAACAAACTGACTTCATTGTAATTATAATTTAAATTTATGTTTCTGACTAAAAATCCAAACTATTTTAAATCCTTTGGTGAGATTGAATTACATTAATGCAAAAACAATTCTTTAAGTTATAATTATGTTTAATATTTTAAATTTAAATGAATAAAAAAATATATGAACATTTGTTGACCAGCATCAATTCTAGTAAAATATCGGAATCGCTCTAATTTTGACATACGATTAAATATTAAATTACTTCAGTATATCATTTTTTTGATAAATAAAAGCGAGCTGTATCATCGA
Source organism: Papilio glaucus (assembly GCA_000931545.1). NCBI lineage: Eukaryota > Metazoa > Arthropoda > Insecta > Lepidoptera > Papilionidae > Papilio > Papilio glaucus. The sequence continues at coordinate 347,068 of JWHW01051761.1, read as the reverse complement.
AATGTACATTCGCGTGTAAACTGACAGCAAAATAAGTAAAAGACCTAAATACGTCAAGTACCGATAACGTTATCAACATGCGATACAACCGCCCCACTTTTACTTACTTTCTCGATACAAAATTAAATCATTAAGGAGTATGTATTTAATTTAAAATTAATTTTTGAGCTCAGTCTTCTTTGCTGCTTGTCAAAGTAACCTGTAATCTAGCTTTCATAGAACATAGCTGTCGCGGGTCGGATTCGATTTACGAAAGCGCTTCGAAGGTAATGACTTAGTAAAAAAAATTAAACTATTTCAATTCGTCATTTCTTTGAGAAAGCAATAAGAGAAAATAAATGAAATAAAATAAAATATGCTTAGCATAGAAATCAAAAACAACCAGTTGGACTGGTCTGTGGCGAATGAGAATTACGTTTACATTCGTCTCCAATTTAAATAAGCATAATACAACACTGAAAATCATCACACAGTACCACAACATTGAATATTATATGATAAATGTAGTTTTTTTTTTTAAGTTAATATGTGTATAGATTTCTCAAAGCATTCCACTTTCTACTAGCATTAAAAACGTAAATTATCTTGCCATAAAACATTTTAATGGCTTTCTTTAAAATAAACACAACAAGAAGCGGTCTTGTTTAAAGTGAACCATTAAAATATAAACAAAGCAATGTTAATGACATAACTCAACTAACAACTGACTATAATCTATTCACACTACCCAAGTAATTAGCACTGGCGAATGGCAGAGGCATGCGAAAAAAATCAGCACCAAAATTGAAAGTCCGTCCGCCTACGTTGATATAATTCGTTTAACACCGATGACACGGCACAATAGACTATACCATTCATAGACAGGGTCAAGTGCGAGATCTCTGTAATGTAATTTAACCACAGTCACAATTGGCTCGTTTATTCAACCAGTTATAGCCGAACGGGAGTTTCCGACCGAACCCTCTACGACGTTTGTAGATCTATAACGTTTCAGATATCTAACGACAGGCGTGGAATAATAAAATGAACGAGTTTTTGTGTGATCCGTTCGGTAATTCTATAAGTATATGCAAAGTTATTGCAAGAAACTAATAAAATAAACGAAATCAAGGATGTAGAATGAGCAAAAACGTTAGACGTTTGTTGATATTATAAAAAATATGTATTCTAGAAACACCGTGTTCTATAAGTATTATTAACTTACAAAACAAAAAATATAATTTAAAAATACTAAAATCACACTACCGTCAGCTAGTGAAGAAAATGCAAATTATTCATTTATAAATAGATGGCGGTATATATTAACGAATTGAATAAATATCTAGCCTGATGATAGATTGATGAAAATAAACAATTAAATTATTTACGAGTAGCTTATGTCTTAATTAAACTGTATAAAAATATAAAGAAACATTGATCCAACTGAACTTAAGATTTTAAATGAAAATTACGCGTCTGCTAAAATCGATACTCTAATCTATGTCTATAAAATGAATTCCCATTTCCCTTGGTCAAGGCATCACGAGTGGAACGGCAGGACCGATTTCGCCAATTCCTTTTTTGTGTTTGTTGTTATCAGGAGAAGGTTCTTATTAAAGAAAAAAATAAGAAAGTTGTGCAGAAAATTAGAAAATTTAAGGAAACTTAACGACCAAATATTTTTGAATATTTTTCAAACGTGGATAAACTTAGCGGTTTTGGAATAGCTTTCAGTCTTTTGGCGCGATTAACTTAAACAGTGGATGATAGTTTGTATAGAGAAACTATGTATAGAGAGATAGTTTGTGCGAAGCCGGTGCGGGTTCCTAGATAATAATAAATATAAGTGTCCCAGGTTTGTGACAAACAGAACTCTGTAATATGTCTACCCGTCCAGGATACGGGCGTGAGTTTTAATATATGATATTTATAGCCATTATAGGTGGTTTTATACGGGCGTAAGAATTCATCCGTTAAATAATTAAACTTATAAAAAAATATATATAAAGAATATTTGTAAATACGACGTGCTGTATTGTAATTAATCACTTCTTCTACACACATTCCGTGGCTATAGGCTTAGCTGATATTCGCAATAGGTTTTCACAACTGTAAAATATCAAGTTAGAGTTGTAATTAATTTGTGTCTTTTCCGTGCTTAATAATTTTGTAAGAACGTTCGTTAACTTAGGTAACAACGGCCTTGCGTGTTCGCGGCGTATGCAAATTTTTGTGAGAAAACAACTTGGTATATTGTATGTATATCTAATAACTTAAGAATAATTCATTCGGCATACGACATAGTACTGCATTGTTTAGTCTTCAGAGAAATAAATGATAAATTATATTAAAACAATACAAGGAAAACTATTTACTTTTGCTTTATTTACGGACTTTGACACGTTTGTTTCTCGCGCGCAGTTAAAAAAGATATCGTAATAACTAGAAAATATTATTTGAAATAATTCCCGCGATTCCTTCTGTATCAATGTGATACTCACAGAAGACAGGCGTGAAGTAGAAGTATTCTGCTTCTGGCCTGATGAGTAAGGTGCCGGAGGCCCAAATCTAGTCCTCTCCCTCCTTCCTTCCTTTCCTTTCCTTTCCTCCTCCTTCCTTCCTTCCTCCTATCCTTTTCTAACAACGAAAAGATGGGAAGTGGAAGATGATTTGATGGGCAAGGATGTGGATAGGAAAAGGAAATATACTGTTTTTCTTCTCTGTACATTAAAGGTGGGCAACGCATCTGCAACACATTTGCTTGTTGCGGATGTCCATAGGTAGCGCTCACATAACATCAGTTGCCTACCTTCAATGGACAGAGACAGTGTATAGTTATCTAGTTTACCTATTGTTAAGATAACTGTACCTATTATCCTCTTACATTATTTTATAATGTACACAATATAACCTACACGATGATTTCGTAAGAACAAAGAGTCTAAGGGCGAGTCGCGTAAGTGAAGCGTCATAAATTTATTTTATTATTTATTAAAAGTGAAGCGTTATAATTTAATATTATATAAAACAAGTAAACTTTGGACTTAGTAAATAAACATATTTAGTTTGCGCATCTACATTGGAACATCGTACTGGACTAAGAGCATTTTGAGATAACGAGTTATTGAACCTCCGTTCACATTTTATTATTTCAAATAGAGCAATTAACCGCTCTACTGAATATTTATATATAAATTAATTAAAAGATAAACATTTTTCCTAAACTAGTACAAATTCGGAGTAAGGTACGTACTTATTTTCAATTAATTTGTAATTAAAACCAATTACTAATCGATATTTACCTTGGTTTTAAATTACATCCTGTTCCTATGTTAATTAAGTTTATTATTCTTTTTTTGTAAATGTTATTTAAATAGAGCATGTATCTAGTTTATCTTATACATAAACCTTATAACCTCAAACAATATTAGTTTTACAGATTCATATTACATAAGTATACGAACGATACATTTTACAATTATATGTATCCATATAGTATCCATGATACTATCACATTATTTTAGGTATGTATCATAAACTATATGCTTGTCTCTAGAACTACTAAAAAAAACTGATGCCACGCAATCCCTTTTACATTTAGTCTTCTTTTTTCATATTTTCATAATCTTGTTCTTTCTATTCTATAAACTCTGTACATACACGCGGTATGTGCCTTATTTATTATGTATATATAATATAATAGTGCCAGTACCTTTAAAACCAAAGTCATGTTACATAACGCAAACTTTAATACTTATCTAATTATATTCAATTAAGACTCTAATCACATAAATATTGAATTAGCCTTTGGCATAAGTGATCTTTATTTAACTGGCACACAACTCAAGTTGTTCTAAAATTAATCTTATTTCAACTGCCTTTAAACTCAAAATAGATCATACCATGTGTTGAAGATGTCAATAAAGGCATGCAAGTTGCTTGTTCCACATCTGAGGTTATTTACAATTTCTGTAATCGTGGCCAATTCAAACGTTGCCGGAGAGGCTGTAAACAGTTTCCTTATTGGCAATAGTTAATACAACAATGCGATAATCGCAGACTTCCACCGGCCGCAGCCAAATACTCACAGAACTGACGTACATTCTAGTTCAAAGTGCAACAAATTTATTTATTATGGGAATAACACAACAATGACATTTAAAACGAACTACAATAAAACCACACATAAATGTAACATGGCAATACTTAAATTATTAAATAGCGATTAACGCCAAAAACTTTACAACCTAAAGACATGGAATTAAACACATATTATTTTACACTAAGATGTCCAAATATTTCAAATTTCATACAAATATATGTACATGGGTATTTAAAAAAATCAGACTACTTAGCAATTATGTCCATTGACAAGAAATGACCGAATCTACAAGAGTGAATATATTTTGTATGTGGTTTTTTCGGTTCGAAATAATTTCGTCAATCTCCAGTAGTGAATCTCTTAAAGACTGACTGATAGATGAATTACTGCTAAAAGATTTCTTCGAGAATTATTGGGTACTTTTTTATGTGATATACCGATTTGTTTGCTGATATACTAAAGAACATAACCGAGGAGCATGGTAAGCGTAGATGTATGAATGTAGAAAAAGTGAAATGTAGAAGAATTTGGAATATTTTCGACGAACTTTTCTTCATTTATTTTTCTTACATTCAATTTTGAATTTTATTGTTAAGATGCAAGGGTTTATTTCGTTGATTATTTATTTATTTTTGAACTATTGTTTTCACTTCTGTCGGTAGTCCTTATGACTACCTGTCTTTTTGTTATTAGAGGACCCACTGTTTAATTAATAAAATTCTCTACCAATGGCAGATAAGACTGCAAAAAGTATTTAATTAATTTAATAAATTCATGAGCCAAATCAAGCAAAAATATACTCTTTATAGATCCTCCAGTCACAGTATAGTACATGTGTAAATAATTAACGTAATCTGACGTTATTTAGTTTTATTACTTCTTCAGTCCTGACAAAGTCTGACTGACCGCTGCTCCTTTAATGTGTCTGTGAAGCAACAATTTTTCATCAAAAACTCGTGGCTTGCTTTCTTCTTTACCACTTTGCCCATTAATGATTTCAGACCAGGAAGTCTCTTTCCTCAATCAATTTATTTGCATGCATCGAATTCTTATTCCGTACACCCAGAACTTGGTATACGTGAGAGAGTTCATTACGAATTAATCTTAAGCTCATTAGTTGGCTTAGTGCCTTGACGTTTGTTTCCTATTTAAAACAAGTTTCGAGTATGTCTATACTTAATATTGTAAATTTAATAGTAATCCTATCTGTTTGTTACATTTAACCAACATTGATATCGCGTTTAAATAACTTGACCCATTTTGCTAAATTTTGACTTCATGGACTAACTTTTGATATGGGCTTCACTTGTCGCAAAAATAATACCCGAAGGAGGCGAAATAGATCATAGAACATTTAACGGGAAATCTACTGCGTAAATTAAATATTCTTCAATGTAACTCAATTGTATCAGTTAATATTGTAGATAAGAAAAAAATGATCGAAATGATAGTTTTATTCTATTTATAGACACACATAGTTCTCTTGACATCTGGTAAAGAATTTATCTTATCGTTGACATTCACAAGCCCAACCAAGATATGGCGCACCGTTCGATACGTGTCTCACAGATTCTTGACTAAAATGTGTATAATGCACTGCTGTTTTATCACAGTTATAAAATAAATACGACGCTAAGAGTACAATTTATCATATCGACTTAGTTACAGGTATGAATATGTATTTTTGCTGTCAAACAGTGAACCATGTAATGAAAATCAAAACTTTTTATCCAGTTGGATCATCATGGAATTAAATTAATATTTCGTTCTCCATTATGAAATAAAAATGCAGTGACGCTCGAACTGTTCAATTTCCATCAACTTCATAATCTACTAATAAACATAGACCTCTTCAAATTGAAAAAGGTTACATATAGTCCTTGGGTAATATGCTCTTAATCTAACTCCTAAACATTCGGGAGGTAATTCCCGCGTTAAGATAACTAATATATAAATCTGTATAGTAGAGTAGAGTCTGTCAATAATTTCAATTTCTTGTACAATTTTGTCATTATAATTCTTTATTTTATGCCTCACTGACATCAATTCTACTATCTTTAAAATTTTCTGTCTGTCTGTCATAAAATCAAAAAATCGTTATATGACAAGAACGCAAGAAATAAAAAGTGTTTATATTCAATATAACTAAAGAACAGATTAATGAAAATTATTATTTAACAAACTGCGCAAATTATAGGCCATACAAAATATCGGTAGTCCTATGGTACACCAAAATAAACCATTCTCTAGGGATAGGAAAAACATGACACATAATTCCCGATATCGGCAGTTATAATGTTTACTAAAAAAGGGCGATATAAGGAGCACCCATAACCGACGAGCATGTATGCGTAGATGTATGAATGTAAAAGAAGCGAGAGAGGTGTGCCAGGATCGCGCTGTTACGGGCGTGAGCGCATATTTATTTATTTAATGTTTTCACGTTAACAACTTTTTGACACATGTTACTTAATAATTCAATAATAATTTCCAGCCAGGAATATAAGAAACAAAAGCGTAAGAAGCTGCGGGTAAAATTTGGTCTACAAAATTAAACATAATAAAAAAGTTAACCCATGTGTATGAATTTATTGAATCGGTATTAATAGAATAGCTTTGCATTAGCATTAAAAATAACAATGGAATAGCTGGCCGGCTGAAGACGACCAAGTTATTAAACATCTCAGAATAATCAGCAATCAATTGCGTCATGTGTCACTTCCAAGGTATTGTTTCCACCACACTCAATTAATATGTGATACTTGATAATTTATTCTTAATTATAATACAATTAAGATAACGGTTTGAGATATCCTAATAATTGTCGATATTTTCTACTAAGGCTTAAAAAATAGATTTTCGATTCTATATCGAGTGATCGGATTTCATTTTTTTCAAATTTTGTGAATTTATATTGTTTTTATTTATCGTGTTTTAGTTGGTTATTTATGCGCTGTAGCCCAGAAGGGTAGATAGAGATTATGGATTTCCATTATCGCCCTCTTTTAGTTCTTTATATGTTTTATTATTGTTATTTTTTCTTTTTATATTTTATTACATTTAATGTTTGTTTATATGCTTTGGTACTTTATAAATTACACAAAGACGGATATAAATTGGTTCCTGGTGGTTAAATAAATAGAAAAACAATCTAATGAATTTTGACTCTTCTAACCTGGCAAGTATTTAATTATGCTAATAGATATGTTACTAAAACCATTCCTTTGCCTTTTTTTTACAAAATCTTATTGTTAAATTAGGAAATTAAAGGTATTATTGGTCATATTCGATAAAAATCGTCGCTGTTTTCGACAAAGATATGTACATCATAAATCAAAAAAGTAAAAAAGGGACACGAAATAAATTTTTTAATAATTAAAAAAAATCAATTTCGTATTTGATATTCACAAAGAACTTTTTCAATAACACCCAACTCTACTGAATGTTTGTTTTTGTTATTGAATCGCGTCCTCCTGACCGCCGTCTGAATGGCTTTATTATCGTTCCATTAACTATTATTAAAAAGAAAAACAATAGATAAAACAATGATTATTGAAAGTTAAACAACATTCTCATTTTCTTAACACACGTTTGTCTTCACCTTCTTGTACATTTAGTAATTTATGAAAATCACTTCGTGATTTCAATCTTCTTCCACATCGAAGACATGTATTTAAGTAACTCAAATCTTATAGACAAATGAAATTGGTATTTCACTCTACGAAAAATGGGAATGTGTGGCAAAACAATTTTAATTGACTACGGCCTCAAAGTTTTGCAAATACTTTACAGGTCAAGTTAAAAGCAAAAATGTCATTGTCATAAGACATCCTTACTAACATAAAATAATACATCAATGATAGTGTTCAGACTTTCGTACGTATGTGTCGATTTCTCGTTATAATAAATAACACTGATACTAAGGAATTAGGTTCTAAGCGCAATAACATAGATAAAACAACGTTTTCCAAATACTGCGAAACATGAGGTGGTTAGTACGAATCCGTCATCTATAAAAAAAATGTAACTGATCGCTGTCTGTACATGGAAGATATTTGCGAAAAACTATTATGGGGGCCTTCATAAATGGAATAAAACCCTAAACAATGATTATTAGAATTTTTGTCTTTTTGTCTGTGCGTTTGTTACCGCTTATCTCAGACCGATTTGGGTGCGGTTTTCACTAATGTATTGTGGTAAGCTTCACTTAACATTTAGCGTTTGTTTTATCTCAATCAGTTTATAAATAAAAAAGTTATATCAATTTAAAGAACTGTGTCAAACATTTGTTCGATAAAAATGCCATAAAATAGAGTTAAGTAAGTTTCGTTTCGTTTAAGTAAACTTGCAGGGGATGAAACCGCGGGGCACAGCTAGTTAGAATATAAATGCTTAAGGGTTAGAACGTGTATAAAAAATAATTTGTACAATTAGCTAGCAAAATGCTAACTACTTAAAATATAAAAGATATATACTATTAGATGGCTTTTACAAAATTTGAATTCAATAATAACTTTATTCACGTCATATGTTTCCAATATAAACGCCTCGTTAACCAGAAGATAGCTTTGTAACCAAATATGTGGTGATCACATGCGAAGATTCGAAAAGGAAAACATTTCACGTTGAATTTTGCTTGTACAAATATTGCATCGATTTCGCACCGATCCGCCGCCGGCGCGCTGGTTCCGACCGATACAGTGAAAACGAGTCGAGTCGGCTCGTCGGCTTGTCGGCGTGTCGGCGCATTGCGTGATATTCGCAGCCGACACCTGCCCACTTTACGTGTACATCGTACTTCAATCTATTAAACTTTTCGACAATAATTGCTTTTATGTTTTCTTTAAAAAGGTCAAGGTCAACTCTAACTGTGTCTTCGATATCGAAAACATAGGTTTTGATTTCATCAACTTGTTTTGGGAATAGCCCAAACCAATTTTTATTTTATCCTTTATTGAACATATTCTCTGAAAGTCAAATTCAATCCATCATCATCTTTAACAAAATTCTTTCCTAAAATAATTTGATATACTCACAATGATATTTCCCCGAGACTATACAAGTAAAACCAATAAATGATGTTGTTTACATTACCTGAATCCTGCGCATTTTGCAGGTGATGTATGTGATGCAGGTGAGCGTAGTAGTGGTGGTGGTGCAGGATGCACTCCAGGTCGGTGCAGTTCAACATAGCGACGGGGCGCCGGCCCGCACGGCCGCTGCACACTTTCACAAAACTATTCCACTGACACTCCGACACGTATCGTTGTCACATCACGTTATCTCCTTGGACACCGGCGAGCTCCGGGCGCAGGGGGTCGGGTCCATTGGCGACGGCGCCGCTCCGTCTACGAGTGTCAATGCTTGCGGCCCGACTGCATCACCATTAGACTTTCCAATGCGTCAAACACTCATGTTTACGCGCGAGACGTATCATCACTGTTCGGTATTTCGCGCGGCGATCACACTGCGTCTGTTGTATAGGCTGCGGGTCGTGCGCGCGCGCAACTCTTGCGGCGCTCGGGTGTATACTGAGCTGGCGTGCGATCGAGTACCACCACTCCGGGCCCCGGCCTCGGCCGTCAGCCCTCGCTATCGCCGCGCACTTATTGCCCTCCCGAGGATAATACTGCACTCGATGCCCGATCCTCATTATCATCTCGCCGAAGAAAACCGTCTTCCTCGAGGAGTCCCAATCGACGTAACCTAACAATGATAATTTATTTATTTCGATTTGAATATTTTAACATTTTATTAAATGGAGGCATAATCGTTGGTATGTGGTTACATAGTCGCTGACAAAATCAAAACAAAATAGTAAAGCGCAAGTTTGCGGAAAATATGGAGAAAAAATGAACAAATGAAATATCCGCAGTGCAGGTCCCAAGGTCGAGGGACCTGCTCGCCGTGAGTGCGGTACCTGCAGACGAACTTTCAAGCGAGCGGCGCGCGCGTACTTATTTTATTTATGCGCTAAGTAAATGCGTAGGCATTGTGATATGATACTCAAATAAAATAAAAACTAGATCAGCCTTAATACTGTCACATCTGACCTTGAATGGCATTGTTTAAGACATTTTACTTTCACCTTCATACGATAATTTTGTATGGATAGTTTTGATGATTTATAAAGGTCTCTCGCTTGTACCGCGTCGACTGATGAATGGATCGCAATGTTTACGATATCAGCGAGGATTCTCGTCGGACTAACGGTTCCTTGTCACAGATCCTTGACTATAACCTCAAGCTTTTAGCGTGGCTTGAGGTCGACCTAGTGAGAATTTTTGTTAACACTGTTATAATCATAGGAGGGAAGTAGCATTATTTACTTAATATGCTACATATGTACATATAGGAAGGTAATAACAACGACGTAGAATATAATAAAGTGTCCCTCATTTTTAGACTATCATTATCATAAAAAAATGGCCAACTTTGACATAATGATGTGGGAATGAAGAAGGAACGTTAACATTAGCTTTTCTTAGTCTCCGAGTTATATGTGACTTCCATTATGTGAATCAATTTTTAAATAATAATTATATTACAGTGGTAGAGCCCGCATCTGGCATTTGCTGGAGCACGATTGGCCCGCTCGCCCGGTGAAATACCACGACCACACAGAAGACAGGCGTG
>JWHW01051761.1:278750-311597 GCA_000931545.1 Papilio glaucus | reverse complement strand
GAGGCTCTGTCCAAATTTATAACAGTTCAGTAAATATTTTTAAAATACGAAGTATGTATTTCAATTGTTAAATATTTGATCGGTTAAATTAAATAGTACGTTTGTTATAACTTTTAAGTGTTCAACATTTAAATTGCTAAAAATATATTATAACTGTTAAGTAAGTAATATCATTTCGTTTAAGTAAACTTGCCATCACGTTCATGGCATGTTAACGGCCCAGCTGACTGATAAATTCACGGCTTCTTGGCGGTAATGGGTGTATAAAAGTAACCTATAGAATTTTATAGTCGCTCTAAGAAATTCTTATCGACGACGGACATTATTATGAGAACTACACGTCTTACTTCATCGTCAGTGCATAAACAAGCAGTTAGTGGTTTCGTTGCAAGCGTTGTCAATGCGCGAACGCACGTTCAACCGCATCATCGCGCGGACACTGACGTTCGCAATTCGCAACTCGCATGCAAATTAACAACCGAACTCAATTAGTATTGTTTACGTAAACAGTCAAATTTGTTGGCCGTGACTGAGATCATCAATGTAACGAGCATTTTTACGAAACGCCCTTCGTGTAAGCATGTTTGTACCATGTAAATTAAAGGAATAATTATGGAAAACGCCATAATAGAGTGATCGATGAGGCTTACTTAACAGAAAATAATAAAATTTCTACGAGTTCAGTTATAAGTGGTAGAGAACGCAAGAACAACACCTATTAAACGATTAGGCCGACTCGATCAGAAGACAGCCATGAAGGAGAAGTATTTCTGCGTTTTACCTTACGAGTGAAATGGCTGCGGCCTGATTCTGGTGTCGGAGGGTTAAAGGCATTCAAATTACAAACTTACGGTGAGTCGATATCTCCAGTCAGATTGTACCTGCCGCATTTATAGTTGAAATTGATCTATCGTATATTATTTTTTATATATAATAATATTATATTTTTATTTCAAACATTAAGCACATATTTATTAATCACAATAATTTCCACAGCATAATCTACGACAATATTAATAAAGGATACATTAAGAAATGAGCAGATATTTTTGTCACAAGAAGCTCCCTGAAAAGCATACTGTGACATTTCATGTAAACATTGACATCAAAGTTAGTAAAGTTTTTTGTAATATGTAACGTTAAAGTGTACTAATGCTATCGCCCACAGACCCGAAAATATTCTAATGAAAGTAATTTCGTAAGATTTAATTTTGAGCTCCAATGTGTCAACTGTTAATTAAAAAACGCATATTTATTGGCTTACACAACTTGTAAGAACCGAAATTAAAATACTAGTTTAAAATTAAACCAAATCCTGATGTTAAATCTTGTTCGCTATACAAACTGATACTCGATTGCAAAATTAAATTAATATTTTGGTAGTCTGAAATAACTTTATCGCCAAACCATGACCAAAATGTCGTCCACATTTGGTCAAATTGCTTTCGGCACATCATCATCACCTTATGCGGGCATCGTGTATATTTATTGTGAATCTATTTTGCAGATTAAATGATATTTGTAGGAAAGCATGTTTTTAATGTCATACTTCACTTAATTTTTAGAGTTTTATATTTAGTACCCTATAAAATTGTAAAATTAACTTCAGGTGTCAACGAAAGTACAAGTTTGTGTTATGTCGAAAAGTGAAAACATAAACAAAACCTTGTGTAAGGACCAGTTTCATCCGGCGACATTTGTAATGTCTTACGAAATCCCTCCGCCAATTGCGGATTGCTTGATGATGCGATTCTCAATTGCGGTCACAGCGACACCTTCCGGCCACCATAACAGGCTGTCACCTGTGTGAAATATATTCAAAGTATCTGAGGACTCGAGGACATACCAATTTTTTGCCTTCCTAGATTTGTTTTACATGTTAATCCGCATAATTTACAACAAAAATAATTTAGGGTAACAAAACGGAACAAACAAAGCAAAATTGTAAAAAGTATACACTGATTTTATTACATTTTTAAAAAGAAACAGTACCCTATAAATTATCATGGATAGAGTAGGAATGCATGTAATGCCAATATCACTATGTTGTATAATTACTAGGGCAGGGTTCATGTCTTGTGCAATATATAAACAAATACCTTGTTAAGACCCAGTAGCGGAAAGGGAACCTACTACAACTCGTTGAATATGGCGTATATATGGTATGGCGTTTCTTCCATACGATTAATAGCGGAAAAAAAATTTATGATTTTTTTCTAAAACAAATGTTTACGTTTTTCGACATATATATCAGCTCAACCCTTGTTAACACCTTAACAATGTCGGTGAAAAGCGGACATCGGTTGTTATATATGAAGATCATAGACGCAGCTATGCTTTGTATTGTGTTAATGCATGGTCAAGATATAATATAAAATATTTTCTTAGTGTTGGCACTGACTTACAGCCTGTAAAATCCAGAGCTATTGCTAAGAAAGTATCCCAAAATGAACGCAAGATTTGATCATTCTTTTTATGCTAACTTTGAGACACCCAATTATTATTATAGACTTTTCAGTTGAGTTTTTTGACTTGAAAACTTTTTTCGTTCGAAGATATTTGGTGAGAGAAAGTCTAATAGGTTTGTATGAACAACAAGCTAAACATGCGTCAGCAACACAACATGCTTATTTGAATTTGGAACAGTTTCAAAGAACTTTTCATATTTATTTCCCTATTCAAATTTGAATTTTATTGGATACGATGGGTATATTTTTGTTGATTATTTATTTATATTTGAACTATTGTCTCGCCTGTTTTTTGTTTTCACTTCTGTCGGCAGTCCTTATGACTGCCTGATTTTTTTTTCTAGCTAGCTCTGTCTAGAGAATCCCTTCTCCAGTAGGGATTATCATCATCTTCAGCATCATCAGTGCTGACGTCCTTTATACCGTGTGCCGTCTCTAGGATACCAGTTTGTAACTATTTGGCTCCATTTCTCTGGACCACGTATCAAGTGCCCTATACAGGAGCTCTTTGCATAATATCTAACTCAAACACTTGTTTGTAAGTATTGAGGTAACAGATATGAAACTATACATTAATAGAAAGAAGCATCAAAAAACCATTAATGTTAATGTTACAACCTGTTCGAATAATAGATTGCATAGCGACAGTGTACTTAATTAAATTGTGGTGAACAAAATAAACATAACGATAATAAAATAATTATAACATATCTATAATTCCTTACCGAGGAATGATGTCATATTGTAAGCAAGTTAGCGAAAGTGAACCCGCTACAATTATATAACAAAATGCCTTACAATGCTTTCACTTTCGAATAAAACATTACTTTCGTTCTGAAAATCATCTGAGGATCATCATGCTGTTTTAAAGTAAATCGTTAATACATATCACATATATAGTTTATATTATCAAAGCATACACGATACATTATAAAGTACGTATATAATTTATGCAACTAGTATACTTTTAATTTTTATAAAAACTAACGATGCAGTGATGACTGTAAAAAACGTAAATGACTGTACAGTACTGTACATATCAAAGTTGTCAACATATAATTATCTTCCATTCTAAGGTACACTTTAACGTAATAACGCAAAGGGTTTACAGGACAGTTTTTAAACTGCCGTTAAAGACACGTCAATTTGTGTATGATTGGTTCAGTTCATAATTTGCTGATAGTTTATTGTATGTGTAGTCCGATTGTGCTCTCTTATTATTATATATAGTTCATTATCGCTCGGTGGCATACAAACTTGTAAGAATATTCACTAAAATTATGAAACGCCTAAATATGATTATTTAATATTAAGCAGTTGCCCAGCGCAAAATACTATTTCACTAAACGGTTGGGCGTCGACTAAGGACCTTAGAAACCGAATTAAGTTACGACACCGATTCGGTGACATAACTTTTACAGATTTTGACAGCTGGTCGCGTATTTTATTTGGCTCTTTTGAGGTTATTAACAAAATTATTTACCCTATGCCCCTTGCGGGTGTACGCTCATGCTAGCTAGATCTATATAATTATTTAAGGGCGGAACAGAGGTCATTGCTTGCATCGATATCGCATTATACTTTTTGACTCATCTTAAAATTTTAAAAATTTTAAATTTTAAAATTCTTTAAAAAAAATTTAAAATTCTCGTGTCACAATGTTAGTAACCGTACTCCTCCGAAACGGCTTTACCGATTTTTATCAAATTTTATATGCATATTCAGTAGGTCTGAGAATCGGCTAATATCTATTTTTCATACCCCTAAGTGGTAAGGGTGCGCCACCCCAAACATTTTTGTTTATTTCTGGGACAAATTTTTGTTCATCAACACATTTACTTGTTGCGGATGTCTTTGAGTAGCGCTCACTTATTATCAGGTGGTCCGCTTGCTCGTTTGCCACCCGATTCCATAAAAAAAAGAAAGAAAGAAATCTTTTTTATTGGTGCCCAGAGCATCGAACTCGTTTAAATCGTTGATCATATACCTATTCAATGAAAAAAAAAAACAATTTATTGCATGACTTTTACATGATAGCTTAGGTGTGGATATTTGTGTACATCCATGACGTAACAAGTGTCTTACCTGGCATGGCATTTATTGTCATTGTCAATAAGGAGATGTGACTTAAAAGAAATCGGTCCAGCGACCTTTGAAATGCATTAATTCTTGCCTCATTTCTTTCGTCACCCGGCTGGGATATGAACTGCGTAAGTATTCACTAAACCGTAATTCCAGCTGTCCGTATTCATTCTAAATAATTAGTTAGTTATTCTAAATAGTAGTTAGTAACAATAGTTGCTTAATTGAGGATAATAACCGCCGAGGATGACTTAACATTTTTGTGATTACAAACTTAACATCGGTGTCAGACGGAGGCAAACAAGCAAACTGGTTACCTGACCTTATGTAACCTTCACTGCTCTGCAACTTTCGCAACAATCAGGATTTCCATACCTGTACGGAAATAAGAATAGAAGAAGGATTCGATAATGAAAAGACAAGAGGTAACGAAATTGAAAAGAGATCGAGGTAACGAACATTTGAAGAGAAGCAGGTTACGGAAATAAGAAGAGTAGATGTTAACGAAAACGAGAAGCGAAGAAGGTAACAAAAATGAAAAGAGAAGAGAACAGAAATGAGAAGACAAGAAAATTGGACATTGGAGTAGGAGAAGGTAATGGGAATATGAAGAGAAAGAGAACAGGATGTGAATGATATGGGGATTCCTAAATCCTCAGTTAAAAAGCAGAAATATATTCCTATCCGTAGCCCGTTTAAGCCGATCTATTCAAGTAATATCGATGCTAGGCCCATTATCAACTCACAGGGGTTATACGTATCTATGGATTCAGGCGAATAATTTACCCTACGTAAGATGTATACGCTACAGACTCGAACGCAGCGATTTTCATCGTATTTAATTGTGTGTATCAATGAAATACAATTGCTTTTTAACATATTTACATGTCCCTTGATAATAATGTGCGTTCGTTACAATCATAGATAACACATATATAAACTGAAACTGGTTACAATTATAAACTGTACGTACGCTTGTCTTTACCATCAATTATTACGTTTCTAAAGACTGTAATTATAAAATAAGCAATCAAATGACTAGATATTTGTAAAAAAAATAACAAGTTTCGACTTGATCAATGTACAACAATCATAAATTGTCGAAGGAATTAGCATTCTACTCGTATTAACACGATTTGCCGACAATTACGAGTCGATTGTTAAGCGGGGTTGCAACACAGTTGAAGTGAATTGCCAATAAAATATAATTGATTCCATGACATGCGCAGCGCTCTATGGCGAATGATGCGTATTTGCATCATCATTCTTAAACCCTTGTCTTTATTTAATAAACTCTATTTAATATAGTATGGCAATTCTTAGCATTCGGTTCTGTAGTAACTAATCTATGACACAAAACCGCCTTTTTTTCGATGGGCCTTTTATTCTTTGACAAAATCAGAGTTGCTCTTTGACTCGTTGGGTGTCGTGTTTCAGGCTTGACCTATGTTACCAGGTCATAAAATTTAAAAAAAAAGTGTTTCAGGTTAACAAAAAATGTAATTTTAGAAGGGTTGTTATTTAATTTATGTGTAAATATTATTGTGTAAAGTGCTATTATTTCTTAGTGTAATAAAGAAGCAAGTTTACATATTAGATATATCGAATTCTGCATTTTAGTTTGAAAAATTTGGTTATTTCAAACTGGTATGCGTGTACTTGTTTTCATTGTTTACAGCATAATTAAGGTATCAATTGGCTTGAAATCAATAGAAGAAGACCATATTGCATTAGAACATCGGTATACGCTACAATAATTGGAAAGTAAAGTCCTAAAAACCGTAAATTATTCCCAAAAGTTGCGTGAGCAATTACGTGGCAAAAATTGTTGATTTTGATTTCGGTTTTTCGGTAGATTTTATCTTGAAACTAGTACGGAAAAGAATTTTGTTGCAAAATATAGTTCTTCCTTAGTAAAAGGGTAGATTTTCTAGGCTTAAAATAAAGCAGGGAACAGGAAAAAACGACCTTGACAATAAAGCCTACTTTTGACTTTCTCTTTGAAAATCGATTATTATAACTCATAAAAATGCATATATTTGTAATAACATTGAATAGGTAATATATTTATCATCAAAACTACATTTACAGAATGAAAATCGGTTGAGTGGTTAAGTTTTTATGACAAGTTTACTACGCGGGCTCGCATGTATGTCGAAAAACGCGTTAAAAAAAAGGTGCTTTCAAATCCGGCTAATCTTGATAATGAAGGCTTCCCATAGGAGGAGTTACTTTGTAAAATACTAGCAAACCGCCTCGGTTTGGCACGGATAGTTCCTAGGTACAAACATTAATCCCCTACTTTAGACCTTTAGGGAATGAATTAAGAAATATCCTTTCTTAGTGGTCGCCTAAGTAATATCAGATAAATGTGTGCTCATTTTCAAGGCTGTGTAGTCCGGGCTAAACCTTGATATATCAGTCAGTTATTTTCTTATATAACATACAAGCTGAGGTCCGCGTCCCCGTCTTGCGATTTAATTTAACTGACGATTATCCAGCCTAAGCTGAAACCTACATTATGTGATTGATCATATAGATCTGAGGTCAACGTACATTGGATTTTAATTTTTTCGCCACACAAACTTTCATCTTAGACCTTTTGGGGGATGATTAGAGACATAGATTTAGATTTTCTATATTCAAATAATTATTACTTTCACGCAAAAATATAAGGCTCAGATAATTTGGAATCGAGTAACAATGAAAATTAAATATTTCCTTGATACTTTTTAATCTGGTTCCTTACATTTTCAAAGGAGAAACGTTAGTCTATAGAGTGTTAATCTTAATAAGAATTTTATTTAAAAATCGAACCTGGCCTGTTTTTAGCCACTGGGCTTTTATCATAGCATCGCTTTAACGCGTTAACATTCGCAGCGTCTTCATTTGAAATTACGTAACGACGAGTGAATAAAGCAAACAACAAATAACGCCCCTCCTCCCCTCGAGAGCGAGTCATGTGAGAGTTCGTCATGTGACTAGATAATGCCGCCTGCACTCGATTGACCTCCCAACCCTCTTTATCGTCGAACTGTCAAAGGATGCGCGAAATGAACGGCCATCCTTGTTAAATAATCCACTCAATGAGCCATTAACGCAAGTAGACAAGTGCAGCTTCATACAAATTAATCGACCATTGTCCTCCTTTTTTTAATCTATAATTAATACGTGAAGTGAAAATTACAGGAACATTTGCATTAGCATATTTATAGATTCTACGAAAAATGGAAAAAACTATTTTTCTTATAAATTAAAACTCATCTACGTCTATCAAAGACAAAACTAATTTAATGAATTATGGTGGAATTTCGACCACTAGTATTATGTTACAAGCTACACCCATTTTACTCATAAACATCCATTTTCATCTCTAGTTTTTATTAATGTATATAAATATATAAGTAACAAATATATATGTACATAGGTTAGGCAAAAAATGCGTTTCAATTTACCCATGACGGTAATGTTGTTTAGATTTTCCTAATTTAGTTAAGTCATCACACTGAATGAGTAATTAACAAAGTAGCTTTGTTCTAATTGATATAGGACAGGACATTGGTTTACTGCGGTCATGACTGACCTAAAATTGACAAAAGAATGTATTCATCGGATTTCACGGAAAACACGATGTCGATCAAAATAAATTATACATAGTTTAAGAAGCCAAGAAACAACATGCAAAGTTCTAATGCTTTTTATTATGCTAAAGGATAAAATAATGTTTTTTTAACAAGGGGTGATATATTTAATGTTAAGATATTTTTTTACTCGGGACGAAAGCACAAAACAGTGATACTTATATCTTAATCAGTCGTAAATAAATGGACAAATTTTCAAAGTACCTCTAATTCTATTAAATTTTGTTCGAAAGATTCCATTATACAGGTATATTCGTACAAGCATACAAAAACTTAAAAAAAAAAACCGGTCAAATGCGAGTCGCGTACGAAGGGTTCCGTACCATTATCTACCAAAAAAACGTTGTACGGGAGCCCCTTTAAGTATTTATTTTATTCTCTTTTTTAGTATTTGTTGTTATAGCGGCAACAGAAATACATCATCTGTAAAAAAAATTCAACCGTCTAAATGAGATGATGTTCATGAGATACAGTCTGAAGACAGACGGATGGCCTGAAGGTACCAGGGGTACCGTTACTTTGCTATAATCACCTACATACCCGTAGGTACAGTAGTAGAAATATTATTAGTTACAGTGGTACAGCCAGCAACAATGACATCCGTTGTACGAATGGGCCGGCTCGACTGGTGAAATACCACGACCTCACAGAAGACTGGCGTGAAGTAGAAGTATACGAGTGAGGTGCCGGAGGTCTAATTGTACTCCTCTTCCCTTTACTACCCCTTTCTAATCAGGAAAATATGGGAAGGGAAAGAGGATTAGATGGGAAAGGGAATGGAGTGGAAAAGGAACTATACTTTTCTCCTTCTTAAGAAATATCCTTGTTGCAGATGCCTATGGGTAGCGGTCAATTGATATCATATACTCTTTTCCAACATTCTTCGAGAAAAAGAAGGTGTGTATTGTATTTTTCTATTGTTGCCCATTATAGTACCGATAAAGACAGTTTTAACATTTAATATATTCAAAGGATACATTTACGACTTTGTATGTTAATACGAATACGCCTTTACGTGGATGTGTCAAGAATCTGTATAAGCACTTTAAGGCATTAGCTGTTTCTTTTATGACACACATCTTTCTCAATTGTTGTTAACGTTTGCAAAATGCTCCACGCGTGACAGGAATGTGTGGATATTCAGTTGCATTTTTATATCGCTATGCGACGAGGCAAGCAGGAACGACATAAATGAATGTTGCTATCACTGTCTTTGGATTTCTTTTGACCGGTGATTTTGTATGCTTATAACATATCTATAGTATGAAATATCATTGGGGTTTAATGATCTCCATAAAAAAACCGTGTTAATGTTATATGGTGCTACGTATTACGCTTTGAAAAAACAACTTTTTGACACTTTTGGGTACATATGTATTCGTGGAAGTTACTAAACGAATGAAATATATATCTGGCTACATTTAAACAAGGTTACTTCAGTAGGTAACAAATATTAACACTCCACTGTCCTTTAATATTAGCGTACGAATTGTAAAGTTTCCTTTTGTAAGACCATTAATTACATGTTTATAATAAAACTAGCATGCTTAACAGCAGGTTATTGTTTGATCAAATGTTATCGACATACCAATTAACTTTGATATCCAAGTACCTAACCAATTTTAAACAGTTTAATGTCTATTCAATTGATAGGAAGATCAATTTCAATTGGTTTGAAATTTTATATAGTCTGAAAGTCAATAGCATACCAAATTACAATAATCATATTTATTTATAACTTCAATTATTATAAGGTCAAATTCTTTTAATTACTAGTTCGAAAAAAAATATTGCACCAACCATGTTTTTTGAGTAAATTGTTAAGAACCCGTGTAAATTATTTAGCAGTGTTCTTTTTAACCATTCTAGGCTTAAGCGTGTGCTAAGATATATAAATATAGTTATATAACTCCAATAGTCGAATAAGAGAAAAGTGTGGCTTAAAAGTGGATGTTGTGACTATAATTGAGAAAGATATGCTTCAGTAGTTCGGGCATGTCGAAATGATGAATGAAGAGAGAATGACGTAACAAATATATGATGAAAAAGTGAGTGGCAGTATTTGTAGGGGACGTCCTAGAAGAACTTATATGGATCAGATTAGTGACATACTAAAAAAGGGCGATATAAGGAGCACCCACAAACGACGAGCATGTATGCGTAGATGTATGAATGTAGAAGAAGCGAGAGAGGTGTGCCAGGATCACGCCAAAAGGAAATCCATTATCTCTGCCTGCCCCTATTGGTTAAGGGCGTGAGCACGTATTATTTCTACAGTCTAATCGAAGTAGGTCTAATTTGTAAAATTTGCACAGGGCGTTAATTCCTAAGACCTTAGCTTGTAAATACCTCGAATTGCTCATTTACTTCTGTGTTCAATTCACCGACCAGAGTTGTAAACATTCTCCGGTGTTCTATGGTAACGTTTCACCATGACTGGACTAGGAATAGACGATTCATTTGAATACGTCTCGTTAAAATTCTGATACACGCGTTTTAAACGTTATACGATGTAGATACACATGAGATTATAGTTACGAGTCGATTGCATTAATATACGTTATAATACAGGTCAAAAGACAACTTTAGCTAAAGGGAATACTAATAACCTAGTGTTTGAAGTGGTTATCAATTCTATTGTTTGGTATTTTAAGTAAATAAGGTTAATTGAATCAGTTTTAAGTTTAATCAAGTTCTAAAGTTTTAATAAATTGCAAAACAGGTAGCTTTTGTAGCAGTTGTTTGAGATTGGGGTAGCTTTTTATATTATATCTTCAAAATGGTAATTTTTGATTTACTTTCTGTGGTTTGATGGATAATTAATTCCTGACATGAATCGTTATTGTTACCCGACTGACCCAGTAAGAGGGTAATGCTTTTATTGGTTTGATTAATGAGGTGTGATTCGTATTCCTCCTGGGTGGCATAGGTAACATGATGTGATGAATGATGAATAATAATAACGATACAGTCAGTTGGCTTTTTTGGTTTTTAAATTGACTTTTATTTGTTTTGTAGTATGGTTTATGGATTCCTATGTAAGCAGAATCCAATTTTCAAATATGAAGACAGACATTTATTGCTTGGTACATATTGACATTATTTTTAACAGTGGTAGAGCCCGCAACAACAACGTCTTTTGCACGAATGGGCCGGCTCGACCGGTGAAATACCACGTCCTCACAGAAAACAGGCGTGAAGTAGAAGTACTCTGCGTTTCGTCTGATGAGTGAGGTGCCGGAGGCCTAATTTCAGTCCCCTTCCCACACTTTCCAGATAAGGATAGGATGGGAACGGGAAGAGGATTGGACGGGAAGAGGGTTAGCGGGGTAAAGGAAATATCCTTATTCCTGTCTATGCCCTCCTCTGTCCATTAAAGATAGGCAAAGCATCTGCAATATATTTGCTTGTTGCGGATGTCTTTGGGTAGCGTTCACTTAATATCTGGTGATCCGCTTACTCGTTTGCCACTTCTTTCATATAAAAAATATTAAGAAAATATTGATTGGTATAAGTCGTATCGATAGCGAACAGTTATATTTGAAAGAATTTTCTAGACTAGAATTAGAAAGGTGGGTTGCTCGCCTAGACACGAGTCGTAAATCTATAGGTAGACACCTGCGCGGCAATGTATTAAGAAAAAAAACTGGAACGCTAACGGCGCCAGAAATTATCGAATAATTACAGCGACTTTATCTATATGAATGGTACCGCATCAATATTGAGTAAAGTTATAAGCAAAAACTAATAGTAACCTTAATTAGATTAGTATAAATAGAATATGTATAACAGTAACCCGTTTATATTGATTATACTCGCTACTAGTAGTTTATAGACCCTTAGATACTTGAAATTTTGCTTGAGATTTCTGTTATCACGTACGCGAGCACTAAGAAAGAAATTTATCTAAATTCTAAATTCACACTCTAGAGTTCTAAAGTAGAGGATGCAAGTTTGTATGAAGAGATATTCGTTGTCCAATATAAGTTAGACTCAGATGTATATGATAAATCATATTAAAACTATTAAATAGAGTTCAGCTTAGGCTTAAATTTCAAGGCGTGTAAAATCGCGAAGCACAGCTCGTTGGTTATAATATCGTAAATTTTGGCAAAAATATTCAACATTATATAAACTTAATGATTATATCTTCTGATCCTGATGATATATACTCCTGAAAGAGCAGAACAGACGTTATTCTCATATACAATAAACCCGACCGTTGCTAATATTATTCTCGTAATATACTTACGGGAAAAATATTAGCAATTTTATATCAAATATTAACTCCAATTTTAAAGTTCTATCTTACGATGCTCATAGTACACAAGTACCTGCGGGAATATTGTCTGTAATGTCCGAGTTCACTTTACAGGATAACCTCTCTCACTTTATAGAAGAAGCTCGATCCCATTTTCTTGGCATGTCGTAAAAAGTCTTGACAGATGGAAGTGTTTATGTGTGATTGTTAGACACTACCGCGGTCAAAAACATTCATACATTATTATCAGCTAAATCCAATTTTCAAGTACGATATACATTTGTATGAATGTAATAAAATTGTCTAAGATATAAGTTCTTTCTTTTGACCTCTAGATAGAAAAAAAAACTTAAATATCAACAAATAACATTTTCAAGATAGGTCTTGAGATTTGCGAACGATAAATCATCTGCAACACATTAGCTTGCTGCAGATGCGTAGAGTGAAATCAGTGTTGTTAATACCGTTATTAAATATCATTCAAAACACATAAAAAGTCATTGAAAACACGTACTGTGTGTGTGCGTGTGTGTGTGTTTTTCAACCGAGCTGTAAGATTTTGGAAAGCCACTATCCTTTCCCAGTCATTTCTGATCTCATCTTTTATATGTCATGGCTACAACAAATTTGCAACGCAATTTTATATCAATCATCAGGGTTTTCCCCTCATGCAAGTAAAAGACAACTACAAGACATGTTTCTTTAAAATCCACTACATATTTGCTGCATCCACATTGCAAAAATAATGTCAGAAAACACCGGACACACGTAATCTAAGAAAAATAGTCGTAAATATAGGTCACTGCCACGAGCTTGATACACTACAAGACTGTAGCTAGCCAGCGAACCGTAGATCTGGCACAAAACCGTCGGAATATATCTATTAGATTGCATAACACGTAACAGTTACCACACTGTGCACACTCAAGGTGCTTCGAAGGAGAACACAAAGGTCAATGTTCGCAGCTTCCTCCGACCGCGCTCCGGCTCATTTCATTTAATGTACGCCTTTATTTATACTGACACTAGTCTCCATTTTAGGAGCAGTGCTTTCGATTGATTTGATAATGTGTACTTGATCTCTCAAACAACTTGTTCTTTTTTTATGATAGAAGAAAGGAAACGAGCAAGCGGGTCACCTGATGATATGTGACCGCTCTTTTTCATGAACACCCGCAACAATCACCAAGGAAAAAGAATGTAGGCCCAAGAAAGTATAGATGGTTGTATGAAGGGCGTGAATAGAGGTATTGAGCTGATATAGGGATATAGAAGAAAAGTACGTACATACACATACACATACACACACATAGACACACATAGATGAGAAAAGGACAGGGAGATGATGATGCTTTCCTAGCCTTAATGTAGGGAAGAAGAGGGTGAGTGTTTAGAGAAAAGAAGAAAAGAAAGGTAGGAAAAAGGTTTTCGACTTACTGCACCTCACTCATTAGAAGAAATGCAAAATTCTGAGAGATCATGGTAATACCCCGATCAGTCGCTTTTCATGGAAACGACTATAACCTAAATGGGATAGAGTATTGAGTTCATCTAATTTTTCTTGCTCTATAATGTTTTTTGCTTAATTCTTGAATGTTAATTACCTTAGACTGTGTATGTAGGTACCTGATTACTGTGCAAACACAAAGCTTCCCATCTTATGGTTTCAAATTGAGTCTTAAGAACTATATTTTGAAATCACTATTATTACCGTCAGTTCTCATTTTTGTTAAAGCCGTATTCTTCACCAAATTTCCCATTAAGATTTGAACAATAAGAAAACTGGAGATGTTTTGCCAGGCGTTATGTATGAGAGATGAGCAAATAGGACAAAAAGGAAAGGCGAGGAATGCATAAGAAGATACTTCAGTTCCGGTTGTTGCCGCATTTCTCTGACGTATTTCCATTGAAATATATTTTATATAACATTACAAAATTATAACAGGTAATTAAAATAAGTTTTTGCGCCCAATTGATTATTTCGCAGTTTTAGGAGACGTAAAAGTCTTGTTATAGTTAGTTATATCTACTTAATTGTAACAATTTAACTCGGAGTTTTTTTTATCTATATAATATGCTATAGGCACCGTACCCGTACTTGTTATTCGAAGTGTGGGTAATTTCTGGGCAAGCATAACACTCCCTATAGCATATATAATGAATTTAACTATGCTTCCGTCACTTGTGCTGTGATATTACGTTACATTACGTTATGCCAGCCCTCGTACGTACGTTACGCAGCAAGGAAATCAAACGCCTGGCATTTGTAGTCGATACATCCGTAATTGGGATTGCATACTTGTCATAACATTGTTTTAAAGAAAGTACATGCTACTGAGAACAATCCTACGAACAAAGCAGTGTAGTGGGAGCAGCTGTTAGGTGAATGCATCGTATTAGTTTGTTCCACATCAAGATAGAATGTTTGTAAACAAACGTCATTTATCACACATGGTGGCCATTACGCTTCTTATACTTTCATCGGAAACGTTAAAATTTTGTGGAAATCGTGAGATAAAGTGAAGTGATTTTTTAAAAATAATGTTGGAATTTACGAATCTTAACATAAAAGGTAAGGTGTAACCTTTGCGTACAGAAATTCCATCTTGATGTAGAACAAACTAGATGTACTTGGAATTTATCATAACGTTACAAAATACCGTTGTGTAGACGTATTTAGCTATTATAAGTTTAAGAAGGGTTATTGTCCATCAAACTATTCTTCTCTACCTTACTTGTCCTTTCTTCTTTATTATTTTCTGCAACTCTTCTTCTTTTGTTTTTTTGGATGAATACGAGTGATTGTGAACCTCTTGCTGGTTCGCCTGCTTCCATTGAAAATCAACTATATATGAAAATTAGCATTATACTATCAACGACTTTCAAATGATGGTAAGATCTGGACATGGCAATTTTACAATGAGATTAGAACAGCATTAATCATTTTTGAGATTGATTACCCGAGTGACAATGCTTTTGGTTTCCTCGGTCCCGAGCATACGATTGCACTGTATGCTGTGATCATTACTTTGTGTTTATGTTTTATGACCATGTGTCAATAAACGCAGCAAGCGCAAATATGCAATTTTTTAATATTCATGTATCACTTGGCACTTTTCTTTCCACAAATATAGTACAAAAAAAAATTATTATGAATATGCCAGTGTGAAAAGAAATTTATCATCGATATAATTGGCGAGTCACATCCGTGAACGTAACATAAATGTCTGTTCATTAGAATTGTACACCCATCAATCAGCAAGCAACTTTAAATTGCATAGTATTCGCAAAGCAACATTTCGCACGGTATGTGACACCTATAGTGCATTTAAACGTGAAATATTTTAAGTGCCAAATCTAGTACTTATTTTCTATCAATATTTCGAAAACTTCAAGAGTATATTAACCCCTCAACAAAAAACAAGTCCTGATGGATACTTTCAATTTACTTTACAAATTAAACTTTAAATTCAAAGAATACTAAAGTACTAAAACGCCTGTTTAAATGGATACACAGATTTGTCATAAATATATTTCTATCTTGCTAATGATAAATAATTGTAACAGGCGCCCGAAATTCCTTAACGTTGAATTAATTTTATCAAGCATTATTGGCAGATCTAGGGGGTGGGGCAAAGGGCATCTAGCCCACGCCCCCCCTCCACATTTTGTACTTCATTCCGCATATAAAAACTTGAAAATAAAGGTAAAATATGTAAAAACTTGTAAGTGTCAAATCATAACGCGTAGTATCATAGCAACCATGTAATGTTACCACGGCAACCGAGTTTGCCAATAAAGGTGATATTCTTCTATCCATCGAAGGTTTTTTTTAAAGGTAGGTGTGTCGTTTCCTTTGATTGAATACTGGATAACATTTATCGCTTTCCTTAAAAACAATGTTTCAATTTTTCTAAGAATAGTTCACTAGTCGGTAATTTGCTTCAACTGGAAAATATTTCTATATGTAATTTAAAATTATAATATTTGAATAAAAAAAAATGTTTACCATTTGAATTAAATGATTTTCGCTGAATGAGTAGTTTGACTTACATATCTTTACTAATTGTTTATTTGATCTCGACCGAGATATATGTAAATATTACTAGTAATGTAATGTTTTATTTGAATTGATGTATCACTTTGGCGCACCTATATTAAATCTATAATTCATTTGACGTTATAATTCGCTTGACCGTGTTACAGAATTTATTAGTACGATACATACATATATGATTTTCCAAAGGTTATATAGTTTAGTTGCTACCATGGTATACTTAACAAGGTTATATAAGTATATGTAATATTTCATCGTTATACAGACACATGTCTGGAAATAATGTAAACAGAAGACTTAAGTATTTAAAAATATATTTAAAGCTCTCTAGCGCATTTATCCAAGTGCTAGTTTAGTCGAATCATCAGTTTTCAGCCAAGGAGCTTGTTATGTTTCCGGACAGCCAGCCTAACTAATATCATATGCATGCGGAAGTGATTTTGCTTGTTTATTTATTTGTTAAGCTTTGACTCTTCTACGACCCTTTTTTCTCAAAGTTTGCATACACACATTTTCAGGGGAACAAAAAATAATATGGGATACCTTTTATTCCGAAAATAAAACTGTTCCCCAGGAACATAAAACCTTCATTATGAATATGGGTTGCCATAGTAATGTCAATTATGTTTTGACAATACTATGGCAACCTATATAACTACTTTTTGACATATGTCATTCCACATTTAATTCATTACACAAAAAATTCCAGCGAGGAAAATGAGAAACGAATGTGCGCGAAGCCCCGGGCAACAGCTAGTATGTAATAACTATCAAACCTGAGCGAATCAATCACAATATCAAAGTTCAAACAAAATACATTTAAAGAATGAAACATCGCTTCATTAAATAAAAAACTAAATAATTAAGAAATATAACACGTATTTTTTAACTGGGCTGCGATCGAATCGTGGACCCTTTAGTTACAGCTAAGACGTTCAACCGCGATACTGGCGATATTGTGGAAAATACTATCAACTCAGTGAATTCTCTGTCGCAATATTCATAGTACAAATACTTAATTACTTTTATGGGAGTCACGATATTCATAATTAAGAAGCCTTGAGCTGTTTAGAGCAATTATGAATTTGTTTCAGAGATTGCTTCACGTCAATAAAGTCGGTTAATTTATTTAGATCGGTTAAATTTATGTCCAGTACTGATTGAAATTTAATTTTATAATTGCATTCTTAATATTCTAATAAAAAAAACGAGTGTAGACTAATGCTTCAAGAGGGAGGTGCCGATTGAACTATGAAGTCTAGTTTAAACTTGTCTTATTTTATCCAAAAGTATATATGTTTTTACCTTAAAATATCTTACCACTTACAGGAGCAATTCGATTTACCACCTATATTGTCTACAAAACATAACGAGGTCTAGTTCAAATTTGATAAAATTTCTGTACAGTAAATACAGTGCACCAGGGGTGGTCAAGGTCGGGGTGGCAATGAATATCCTTTCTGTCTGTCTATCCCCTCTGATCATTAAAGGTAGTAGGCAAAGCAATTACAACTAATTAACCCAGAGGGCTACTGGCACACCTCTCTCGCTTCTTCTACATTCATACATCTACGTTCGTCGGTTGGTTCAGTTTTTTTTCAAACTATTACTTGTTCATATCCACTTTCGTAATATTATGACTTGCTTAACATCATCTTTTTACGCGTTATTTGAGGTAACCACTTTTTTATTACTATTACCTAACAATTTTAAATAGAATTTGTATGGATGAATGTTTACCTCGAATTCGTCAGATGTTTACTTGAACGTTCTTTGGTTGTTATATCTTATCTTAGGAATTTATTTGCTTTAACATATGCAACTGTTTATGACAGTGGCAATATGTGGGCTAGAATCTGCCATAAAACTAAAACAGAATATAAGTTCAGTCACAGAGCTAAGTATTTATCATTTAGAATATGAAGTTCGCAGTAGTATTGTTTTGTTTTTTATTCGTGGTAAGCATGATATTCATAATTTTAAAGTGTTAACCTAAATCTAGTTGTGAAATAAAATCTATCGGTTTCTTTAGTTGGTTAACAACTATCCCCAGTTTACTTCTGCATTATATTGTTGTATCTAGCTAATTTATTTTGTACCTAGTAAAAATTATAACAACTACGTTTTCCAGGTGTATTCGTCGTTGGGAAGCGCTTCTGGAGATGATCAATCATTAATTTTACGACAAAAACGTGATACAGATGTGTTTGCAAACAAGAGGTCTCTATAAATCAAATTATTTAGTACAAGAAGTAACATATTAGATCCGTTATGTCTCGCATATTAAAGATAACATATAAACAAACTATTGTAGGTAAAACTATGTACAATAGGTCGTTTATATAACCTATTAACTTTCACTTCAAATAAAGACGGCGTCTACAAAACTATCATTATCAAATTATTTTGAGTTGATTAAGTATTTTGTATGTACATATTGTCACTAAGAAAACACTAAATCTATAACTTTAGTCCAAGTTCATTTTATTGCGTAAATATATTACATCAATTATTTTAAGAAGCTCTCAAAACCTTGTCTATTCAGGAGTCCAATATATTTTAAACGATTTTTTATAAATAAAAATTAACACATTTCAATTTGTAACAAAGGCGTTCACCTGACCATCCTCTCGTTAATAAACCATTTATTTATTAAAAATTTCAGGCATTTAATAGAGGAACTCGTAGATAAATTACGTGGTTCGGCACAACAAGCTATTGAAGCGGTTAGAAACTTCACAACTGGTATCCAAGATGAAATTAAATTGTACGTTGAGAAAATTAATGCAGATAGAAAGAAGTTGGCAAGACGACTTTTAGAGGCTGTAAGGAAAGTAAACGACAGATTAGTTGATGCTAGCGAGGGAATAACTACCTGTATAGAAGTAAGTTAAATTAAAATACGAAAAAGACGATCGAGCTTAATTCACACCTCAATTCAATTAAAAAGAAATAAACCTGAAAACAAAATAAGTAGAATATACACAATAAAAGTCATAAATACTTATTTATTTTATTTTACATAGAATACCTGAAAATATCAAAAGTTTCCGCCACCCTTACTCGCACCGACTACCTGAAAGTACAACCACAACTTCAAACAATTCATATTTCTACAAATCCTGGCAATTACAACGAGGAAATTGGTTCCTTTTCCCCCTCGTATTTGTACAAATTCGAGCAGAAGAATTTGCTTTTCGTATAATTGACCTTTTGTTTTATTCCAGTCGCACCGGCAAAAGGCCGATACTCTCATCGATCAAACATACGCCAAATCCAGAGCTTGCGCAGATGATCGTATACAAGAATTGAACGATAAAATAGACAATCTCGCCGCTGATTCACTCACTGCACTCGATTATGCTAAGAATGTGTTGGAAAGTATGAGAAATTGCTCGATAGAGGACAATGGATCTATTTTAAATGTTGGATTATGTTTAGCACCACTTACTATAAAGGCTCAGACTACAGGAGCAATATTTGCTGCGAATAGTGGCATATCGGTAAGAATGTATATAACGCATCTGAAATAAATTTCTTAAATGTTAAAGAAAATAAGAAAAAAAAATATTAGAATGTAAATTTTAATAGCTGAAGAAAAAATCACCGGTAGTTGCAAAATTGAAAACATTTATTTTTCTGAAGCATATAATATATGTATGTTATAGGGAATTAATCAATTGCATTATACTTGTGAATATGTTCATGTTCTTCTTCTCATGGAGCCTCTCTTACTAGCAAAGGTTGACAGACTAGTCTATGTCCTAATAGTTTTCTTATTTAATGATTCATATTTTGTCATATTTCACATCTTCTCCGACAGAAGTACGCGCAAGGTCGAAAATAATCCATGGCAGTAAATAATGATTAATTAATAATAATAATAAATCTGCCTTTTTTAGTATGTTTCCCCACTTAAGGGAAAAAGGCCTCCTCTCCGAGAGAAGGTAGGGCCCGTAATCCTACACGCTGGCTTCGTGCGGGTTAGTGGATGTCCCATGTGTTCGAATTTGGTGGTTCTAAGACATGCCGGTTTCCTTCACCATTTTTGGAGCAGTAGTGATGAAATAAATGATACAAAGTAAATCACCTGCCTGGGTTCGAACCCGCGACCTACGTAAGTCGGGGCCTATACCACTGGGCCACCATTGCACACGTAATATATTGTATTATTGTAATTTTACAGATCGCACGTATCAACTTGGCTCTAGGTACCTTACCGGCTGACTTTGAAATATGTGCAGGTTTAAACATGATGGTAGCTAGTGTTGGCACTGCAAAAATAATCATGGATATTGGAAGCTGCTCAGCGTCATCCATTATAACATCTTTTAGTTAAAGCTGTGAGATTTTAAACTAGGATTTTTTCATAGTTCTATTTCTATTTTTGTATTTGTATTTAATTTGTTCGCAATTTAATAAAAATAATAAATGTGTTCAACAATGTTATTTATTTTTCTACAAACGACAAATGTTCAATGACCAATGACCTCTTAGAAGTTCAATTCTACATTAAAAAATTATAGATAGCCTTCTTAAATCTTAACATACATAGGTTTACCCTTTGCGTGTTGGTGACCACAATTGATGTTGTGAACTAGAAGAAGACTGTAGGAAGTCTATCTTGAAATAACCTATACATGAAATAGCTTAACAATCATTGTTTACAGCAGACGACTATTTTGTTCTCGTTGTTCAGTTTAGCGTTAAATAACTAATAAATATTGGCTGATTCGAAAAACACTTCAATCGTAACAAAGAATCAGAACCAAAGTCAATATGGCATTATATCAATTTCTAGTGGCTACTTAAGAAATGTTTGCGAGGATTAAGATTATCTTAAAGGTATAAAAGACTTACGTTGTTAAACATTGTTGTATTTTACTGTTGATATTAGTAAGGAATTATATTTATATCCAATATGCGTGTTGTTATACTTCTTTCGCTTTTAACTTTATGGTCTCAGGTGAGTAATTTTTCAACCTCGATTTTGTATGTGACACACAAAAAATCGATATATAATATAAATAAATAGATATATTTCAATCAAGCAATAATTGTTTATAATTAAAATACAAGTTTCTATTTATATATAAAGCGAAAAAATCGTGTACCAATTATTAAACAAAGGAAAACAATGACAGCAAAACGTAAAAAAAAATATTAAGCCTTTTATAAAATATAAACATTCTCAGGACGTCTGCAGCGTCGGGTCTACTAAACTCCGAATAGACGCAACTATAACACCTCAACAAGCCTTAGAACAACCAAGAAGCATAGCAGATTTGTGGAATAGCGTAAAACAAAGTGCAATCAATGCATGGGAGTCCGTGAATAACATAGCAAAACGCACTGGTGAAAGAATAAATGTATGGACCCAAAACGTAAAAACGAAGGCTAACAATCTCAATAAGTTGTTTAAAAGTCGTCTACAGAAAATGAAGGATGAAATAGACAATCTTATTGCCAGTATAAAAGTTTCTAGCGCACATATAAAACAGTGCATAAAAGTGAGTATCTTAAAAAATACATACAAAGACTATTAGGATAGCAAAATATACCTTTAATAGATAGTCTATACATTTATATTATAATAAAACTGTAGAGTTTGTTTGAACGCTCTAATCTCAAGAAATCAATCAAATTCGATTGCATTTGACAGTCCGATAATAAAAGTAGGTTTTTGCGTAGGCAATTATTACATAGGATGTCACGATACGATCCTTAGAAGCCGAAGAGAAAGAAAAATAACGCAAAAAATAATGTGAGAAGAATGTACACGGGCGAGTAATGTAAACTAGCATCACATCGCATTAAAACCATCGCTCAAATCACAATATGACTAATTAGTCATATTGTGATTTGAGCGATTACTGTGAAAATCATCATTATAAATTTATAATGATGATTTTCACAGTAACCTAATATGGTTTTAACTGTTTTTAACTGACTTCAAAAAGGAGGAGGTTATCAATTCGACTCTCTGTTATGTATTTTTATGTTTGTTACCTTTGCTCCTGGTGTACAGATTTCGATGGTTCTTTTTTTGTTCGACAGCTAGTGCTTGTTGTGTGGTCCTACTTTTTTAACCGACTTCAAAAAGGAGGAGGTTATCAATTCTATAGGTTTAGTAGTAGCAGTTTTTGAGTCATTCTTAATAATGCGTATTAATTACAAAGTTGAGTTATACTTCCTTGGCTACGTAGGGTAAACTATAGGATTGACATAAAACGAAGTATGAAATAATTGTAATCTTTAAAAATACAAAATAAAAGTCATCGATGGCATAAGTCTATCTTCTACCTATTATCTCGTTTTTTTCTTTAGAACAATAAATTAAAAATAATGCGCTATTTACGACACTCGTTTTTTGTATTCAGTACTAATTCTTATTCAAGTAAATATGTTTGTAAGCTAGAGTATTTAATGTAGATTATAATTGCCTTCTTCTTCATTACACTATAATGTTCTGACAGATAGTTTAGAAGATATCAAAAGTTTAAACTACAAAGTACGTAAAACTACTTGCAAGTAATTTCTAAAGCCGCGCAAGGCTGGGCTTAGCGATGTGTTTATTACAATGTACTTTTATTTATTTTCTTTCTTTGTGTGAAAGTTGGTCGTTATCATGTATTCCCATATAAATTTGAGTGACGCTATCTCATATGAGCAGTGCGTTTAGTAGGTCTACCCATATCCTGACAAAATCAGTTAACAAACTTCACATTCGCTAAAAATCAAGAAATAAACATTTTTTTAAAAAGAACCACATCAAAAAAATATATATTCAAAAACAACAAATGCAATAAAAAGTAAAAAATAATTCTACGCAATTAAACATAGGAATCGATTCTTAATCATATTTGTTTTTGGAGTCGGCGTCAGCCAATGAATTTTCAATACACGAGGATGCCTTAAGAAAACTATTTTACAAATGAACTTTTTAGTAGTAATTATCTGCAGTCTGTAGTATCTTGACTCTGTGTCACTTTGTAGTTACAGTACTATATACTGTGCGTTATTGAATAAATCTTCAGTCTCTTCGTAGCCTGCATCGCATTCCACAATTCCACGCCTCGCCCCAAATTCAACAATTATAAATCATTATTTACAGTTCCAAGCTTCGTAGCAGAATCAACGTTATTTTAACATTAGAATTCCAATTGAAATTATTGTTATGGTAAAATGGTATGTTAACATGTTAATAATACTTGCAGAAGCAGCAACAAACAATAGATGAAATCCTTAAGAAAATATTGATAAGTGTAACGACCTGCGTGTCACAAAGTATTCGCTATCTACCTCTCATAGAAGAGACAAGCACACAATTATTGAATGAGAAAGATGAATTCATTACTAAAGTCGAAAACGAATTACAAGCCTGCCTCAATCAAGAAGATATCGAAGAATGTTTTAATGATGTGAGGAAAAATGTGTATAATGATTTAGAAAACGAAGAAGAGGACGTACTTAAATATGTAAGCAGTTTATTTAATATATTAAAATTAAATAAATCTTTAGTTTACTAAATAAATTTTATAAAAATCATTTCCATTACAGAGGGATGAAACCAGAGCCATTTCAGACGACATTTTAAGCACAATTGTTTCTTGCACAAGTAACGGGCTCATAGAAGCTTCTACTGCTATCACGAATACAACGATACAGATCATCAAATGCGTCGCAAAGGCACAATTAACTGATAATTGATATTATTCTGATAATAATTTTGTCACTAACATGTTTCCACATGTATGTGTATTTATAACATATATATCAATAAAAATTGAAAAAAGAATTAAATTGAATAGAATAATTTCATTAATACAATTCGGTATTTGAATGGTAAACTATAGTAATTTAGTAGGCTTTTTTGTTTTAGTGTTTGTTGTAGGTAAAATTTTAGGAACTATAAAATAATCTCATAGTTACGGCTAATTATAAAAAATATATAATAAAAATGTAACTGATCGCTGTCTGTACATCGAAGATATTTGACAAAAACTGTTATTGGGGCCTTCATACACGCAATAAAACCGAAAACAATGATTATTAGAATCTTTGTCTGTATGTCTGTTTATTTGTTACCGCTAATCTCAGAAACGGCTTAACCGATTTGGGTGCGGTGTTCACTAATCTATTGTGGTATGCTTCACTTAACATACTGTTTTATCTCAATGGGTATATAAATAAAAAAGTTATATCAATTTAACTGTGCTACGGTCATATTGTGTCGATCCCACATACGCGGGAAAAGGGCAATGATGATGAGGTTACGGTAGTATTAACTTTATTATTTATATACATGATTTCGTGTAGGTAAAATTGCAGGGCGGGTGAAACCGCGGGGCACACAGCTTGTAAAAAATAAAAACTCAGAAAAACTTGATCAAGTACAATGTCATCTTTAAAATAGGAAATGGATGTAAGACACAGAAAAGTGGAATTTAAGTATCTGGCTAACGGCGCTTGTACACGCTCGGAAAAGTCGCCGGGCCTATGCAAGAATTCGTGTCATTTCTACATACGAACTGTTTTACTGCTTCGGCGCTAAGGAAAAAATCTTGTCTGCGTTAGACACAACCCGCGACTTTGCTGCGGTGCTGTGGCGGGGACGAGGTAGGTGAGGTGGTTCAGGTAGTTTTTGTACGTCTAGAATAAAGATTATGATTAAGAAATTATTTATAAATTAGGAATACTTTCTAGCATTTTAGTATTTTCACGAAACACGAAAAAAATAAGATACGACATCTTATTTTCGTACGAAAATAGTCAAAAAAATTACTTAGGTTGTCGCATTGCGTGTTAAAGGGTAGGTAATGAAGCTACCAACCTCTATTTTTGATGTATATTAGAAGAGTCTAATAAAATATCTGGTATTTTGTTACCTTTTTCATACTTTTATATATATAATATGCAATTATCATTTTGTTGCCTCATAGCATTCTATTTTTCACAAACAACTGAAAATGAATATTTAAAATATCCTGAACAACGATTGTGATGAAATGACAACACTAGTGTAAAGCACCCTACGCACGACCTTGTTTACGTTACTATTTTTCTTATCTGCCGCAGAAACATAAGTTTTCGTGTTGTTGTGTACACGATTAATTTTTCTATCTACCACAGTTACGAAAAATTTCTAAGTGTGTACAAGCACCGTAATTCTTACTATTTTCACTTAAATTCCTGAAATGAAATATATTTCATACAAAACTCGATAGAAACTTCAACATATATTTATTATTTTAAGTACCACAATATGTCATAACTATCAAATTAACGAGGACACATAGCATGACGACCACCGTCGACTGGTAGGGTAGCACCAGTGATGTTACTTGCTGCATCGCTAGCTAAAAATATTATAACTGATGCCACTTCCTTGCTGTCACCTGCTCGGCCCAAAGCATGAGTGTCAGCACATTTTATAAGAAATTCTTCGTATTGCTTCTCGTCCATACTAGATTTCATATGAATACCGGTTGTAATCACACCAGGGTTCACAGCATTCACTCTCACGCCCTTAAGACCTAACTCAAGTGCAGTACATCTAGTAAACTGATCTAGAGCAGACTTGGACATACAATACGCTAGAACATTAGGAAAGGATCTTAGACCTGTAACGCTTGATACGTTTACGATGGACCCTTTAGATTTAATGAGATGAGGGATAGCCAACATTGTCAAATAATATGGTCCCCTTACATTTGTGTTCATGACTCTATCGTATTGTTCCAAACTAGTTGTTTCTATCGATCCACTTTCTAAAATTCCAGCGTTATTTACAAGAACATCAATTCTTCCAAACTTCTCTATTGTACTTTTAATAATATTGTCTACGTCGGCCTCTACGTTCATATCAGCGATAATCACTAAAGGTGTCTGTTTGCTTTTAGAACCCTCTTCACATTGTTTGGCAATTTTTCCTAGATTTTCTTTATTTCTTCCAGTGAGAACTAACTTGGCGTTAAGTTTTGCGAATTCTACGGCTGTCTCTGCACCGATGCCTGAGCTAGCTCCAGTTATTAACACGACCTTCTCCGTAAACATTTTACCTGTAAATTTAGTAAAGACAAAGCTATACAGATATCCCATGATACTGAAAATGATTCAGGTGCATTAATGTGTACGTTGTAAAATGGGAACGTAACTTATATTCATCCATCAGATGTGTGAATATTGCTGTCACTGTGATTTTGTATGAGTATAGTTATACATTCCATCAATGACATTTTACTATCTATAGTATAAAATGTAAATATGATAAAACTATAATTATGCCAGATATCTCGATAAATATATTTGTATACATACATATACATCCATACTTACAGACTTTCGCATTTATAATATTAGTAGGATTATATTTTTTAAATTATGAATCTAACAAAAACTTTGTGGTTTTTCAATTTATAGCGACATATGTATATTTAATCGCGTTCTCGCATTTATTTGACCTTGGGGCTTGTAATGATCGCTATCGTGCACCAAACTGAAGACCGGTTTCCGAACATTCAAACGTCGTTTAAAAACATAAGTACATTTATCTTTTGAAAAAGGTAGCAAGTTTTACTGGTAGTGTTCCTTTTTTTCATTTTATCACGTTATGGCGTAGGAGGATTTGCGACGAGAATCGATGAACGGAATCAACCATACCCTACCACCTCATATCTACTCATCATGCAGACTATACTGTAGTTATAAATACAACTCAACTAAACTATTTAAATTACAAATATAGGATCTTGATACTTAAAAATGTATTCAGAAGTGATCTGAATAATGTCATTTTCTAATGGTTAAAGTGTTTCAATTTTTATCATTTACAAATAATGAAATATTTACTTGTATGTAATAACCTGCCCCGGCTTCGCAGGGGTAGTTTCTCTGTACAAACATTCATACACTGCTTAAGGTAATCGCGCCAACTGTCAAACGACTGACAGTAATTCGAACATCGCTAACTTTACCTACATACAGTTGAAAAGTTAATATGATCGTTAAGTTTTCTTAAAATTTCCAATTTTGCGGGCTTCTTTCTTATTTTTTTTCTTTCATAAGAACCTTCTCCATAAAATAACAACACGCAAAAGACAATGCGCGTAATGTAATTACAACAGAAATGATCAAGACTACGATATGATCACGGATTATTATTTTGGAAATGATCATGAAACAGAAAGATTATTCAACCAGCAAATTACATAATTGTGAAGCTACTACTGCTGCTCCCGTTACGTACGAATTGATAAAACATTCACAAAACAATGATAAGGAGATTTGTACGAATAATTAAGTATTTGTTGTTAACAAACGAACCATTAACGATAAATAACGGCCATTATGCTTTTATATACTTTCATAGGAAATCTGTGGAAATCGTGAAATAAAGTTAAGTGAAATTGTGTAATATGGATAGCTAATGTTATAAGCTAATATGAGGAAGAAAAGTTGTTTTCCGAAATATTGTGGAATTTACGAATTTTAACCGAGAACCCTTTTTTAACCCGAGTTTACAAAAATTACATCTTTCTATAAAACAAGGTATAACAGATTAATCACATGCTTTATACTTTAGATGAGTTATACTCATACAAAATCACCGGTTAACAAGTGTTCCAAAGTAATTACAGCAAAATTCACAGTTTTGCTTAGTTACATTTTTTTTTTACGAAATTAAAAAGGAGATATAATTAAAATAATCAGAAAAAGAGGACAACTAGTATTTGTTACTTAGCGTAAATGTAAACACATGACGTAAACAAAAGAAAAAGCCTAAGTGGGACGATTTTCTACCGGCAATCTGATACTACTAATTAGAATACAATACATACTTTTAATGATTGTTAGTTATAAAATTGTTATAATTTTGTGTTTTAAATTATCATTGAAACGTTTCTCACTTAAACAGATATAGTTAAAAAAAATTACGATAAATATTAGCTATAACTATGGCGTAGGAGACAAACAAATTCTAAAAATTATATTGTGTAAAAAATAAACACAGACCTTAGAAATATTGTATATTATCACGATTATAACCGGCAACGTCAAGATGGTTGATTCGATCTTGAACTTCTTTCTTGGGTCTTATGACTTAACCTAACCTATATAATAAATTTGATTTGATTTGACAGTCACACCAGTGTTACCAACTCTTGAAAATATTTGCCCTAAACCTGGAGTCAAAAACCCCTAAATCTCCCCAAAAAACTAATATTATAGAAAAAAAATATAATAATGTATAATTTTTTTTTTCTTTTCTAATTTCGAAATGAATGGTTTAAATTAATTTTGAAATTACGTTGTGTGTACCTTTTATCGATATGACATCTGTTTGTTCTTCTTAATTGTACGTAAGTGTATTTGAACGTTTTTTGAACATGTTATTGGTATACCTATTGGAAATAAATAATAATAATAAAATAATGACTGTATACATCGGTCATACCATATATGCCAGTTTAAAAGCTGTCATTCTAATCAAGCTATTTTCAACAAACTGTAGGTTAAAAATAATTATGATTGGCTAGATAGCGTTACTTCAGGCCCCTATATTTTTATTCCTTTTTTCTTAATCAGGAAAAAACACCGTACCAAAAATTAAAAATGCCTAAAAATATAACGGCCCTAAAAACCTCCATCGCGTTTGCTTACCCCTTAAATTTAGGGGGAAAAACCCTCAGTGTAACCCTGAGGCACACACTAGATGTACTATCAAAGTTGTACGTACAACATAACCCACACTCCTCTTCAATTCGGGCTCATATAGGTTAGCTCCCCATTTTTTTTTCTAATTCTTATTTCAAAAATCCTCAACAGATTTTTTTTATCACGCAATTATCGAAGAAACCCTTATCTAAACGTCGTGCACCAAGCCACAGGCATAAGAAATTAACTACCTATATCACTTGCATTTTTTTTCTGTATAGCTAATTTTATTTAGAAGATTTTATCTTCCGTGTAAAATTTTGATTTTGCAAATAATTAAGCTCCAATAAGATTTCTTAATATATATGGCCTGCCTTACACATAGAGTATAACAACATAATCGTGCATGAACTACCTCAACACGGATGAATGGCAATAACATCAAGTGTTAATAAAAAAATAAGATCAAGAAAATATCAAGTGTTCGCAGCTATAACTTTCTTGCTCCGTGTTTGCTTTGAGATCTCACATAAAACTAGGGACTGAGGGGCAAAAATATTAAATAAAGTATAATAATTATTTAGTTGTTTATGGTCCCACATACAAAATGAGTTTGTTGTACTAATTTCAATTTATTTTCAAAAAACATATTTTTTTTGTTTTTGGGATAATGTATTCTTACAATAAGATATTTATTACTATATTATTATAATTTAAGAGTGACTTTTTTATTTATTTATTTATTTATTTTTATACTTTGTACACAAAATCATAGTTACAAATATATTTACAAATGAAGGTTGGTGAAGTACCGGCGAAGTTTTTATTTATTTTTTATAAATGAACAAGATACTAACAAATAAATATGTATTACTAACAATTAATAACAAACGACGAAGTAACGATATGTAAGCATTAAAATTCGACGAAAACTATACTATATTTGGGTCTTACCTATATTATATTAGCCGCAATCAGTGTTTTGGAAGCACACAATTATACTTTGATGCTCTGTGAACCTGACCTGCACATAATCATAGAGTAACTTTATTTTATATGCTCTTTGGTAACGAATGTATTGGCTTGGCATATAGATATATGTAATTGTAAATTTCCAAAAGTTTACATGGCATTGTTTTTTTTTGTTCATTAACGATTTTTAATCGTTTCATATCATAACAAACTTTACACTTTGTAAATGTAACCGAAGTAATTACATTTTCTAAGATTCTTTAAGTGTAGCTGAAATGTCTTCAATACCATCAACAGCAAAGGCCGAATCGTTTGACGTTTTCTACACGGAGGTACAATAACCTAATTACTTCTGAAGTGTAAAAATTTTTAAATAACTGTTTATATGACCTATCTGCTTCTTAAATTGGCTTTTAAAAATTTAGTTATTGTTGAGTGATGAGTCGAAATACTGCCCGATATTGTTTTAGAAAACATAAGTTCCTTTTTCTTAACTATTCGTATTCTAGGATATTGCTAATGATATTGATCTGCTAAGGCAATTTCTTTACTTTTTCTGTTCACTAATCAATTGCGTCAAATTTTTCAATGTACGGTAAATATACATGTTACCTCGTAGGGTCTTAAATTTAGTAATGTATTTATTATATCTCAACATTTTGTCTGTGTTTTTTTTATAAAGACTTCATATACATGTTACTTTTGGATAATGTATTGTTATCTGTATGGGACAAACATATCAATTAAATTAAAGAATCATCAAAGTCTGAAAGAGCAATGGTACAATATCACAAAAGTGATCATGAGATTTTATTAATTGGAAAATATTGTAAAATAAAATTTTGTTCTTTATGTTACCAGGTGAAAGAAATAGAGAAGAGAGATTCTGTTCTAACACCAAAACAACAAATAGAGAGACTCCTACGGCCAGGTTCTACATACTTCAATCTCAATCCATTTGAAGTTCTACAAGTTGAATGTGATGCTACACTCGAGGAAATCAAAAAGAAGTACAGACGGCTCTCGATTCTTGTTCACCCTGACAAGAATATTGTAAGTGAAGAATAATCACAACTTTTATACCTATATATATTTTATTACTACTACTTTTTTTCTGTAAGTCATTTGTACATACCAAAATACAATGGGTATTTGTGTGGAAATTAATTACAAACCTTTTAGGTGGAATATGTTTTATTTTAAGTGTAAATCATTGCTTGGACTTCATTTTCCGGTCAACTTATCACTAGCATGTGGCCAACATTAAATAATACAAATTATTTTTAAAAAGCACCAATTTTATCATAAATTGTGCGTTTATATTTTATTATCTTCTACTAAATCACACATTAACTGTTTAACAAAAAACATATCTCTTAGCAATGAATTCTTAGACATGTAGTTGAGACGGTTATCCCCGTCAATATTTCATTTTTATCCACAGATGGAACCAAAGCGTACCACAGAGGTCCAGTCGCAGCCATGCCATAGGTAAGGTATGACAAAAAACTGGATGAATGGAGATGATAATGCAGCAAATGCTACGAATGCAATTGTAGAGACTATTAGACATAATTGGCACAACACCTTATACCTTCCTTGTCTGTAATTTCAATAATAGTAATTCAATAATATATTTAAATGATTTAAAGACCATGTTCTTAAGTTAATGATATAGCTTTAATAACTACTACAACACTTGCAATGTTATCTTAGATTAAAAAATACAATAAAAAGCGTAAATTAAAAAAAATGTATAAGCAATTAAATTTCTAGCAATTTTATTTTTCAAAATTATGTCCTGTTTTATCTAAATCTTTTTAATTGTTGCAGACAATTTGTGCCCTAGTGACATTTGACATTTATATAACTTTGGGTCTAGAAAAGTACAGTTTGAATTTGGGAACACTTAATATAGGTGAATTGACAACTAAAAAAACTATCAGTTTTGACTTTTTATTTGCAGGATGATTCGGAAAGGGCTCAGCAAGCTTTCGAAATTGTAAATAGATCCTGGAAGATATTAGAAAACGAGGAAACAAGAAAGAAATGCTTAGATGTATACCAGGAAGCTAAAGAAAGGACCGATCATATGGTAAGATAGTTTTAAAGTAGTGAACAAATAAAATATTCTATAATATTCAACTAGAATAACATTCTTGTTTGGACATTGGTAAAAAACGCCAGAGGAAAGTCAGTACAATCGAGAATGAATGTTGTTTTGTGATGAGAATGAAGATATTCTGAATGATGAAGTCTCAATTCCGAGGATCTCTTAACTTTCAAATAACACCTTCAAAACTTTGTTTGTTTGAATGTGAAGAGGCATTGGTTTCGCATACGGGAGACAATGATGATGAAGAGGCGATAGAAAATGCGATAAATTAGAATGAAACTTTGATTGCCATGAAAATAATGAAATTGGGTAAAGCACCCGGGTATGACAGGATTTCCCTTGAACTGCTGAAAGCTGGAGACGGTTTAGTTGCAAGTTTGCTGTGGGTCTTTTTCAATATATGTTGGAGACATGGCCTAGTACCAAAAGATTTGTGTATAGCTGTCATTGTCCCTCTATATAAGGGTAACGGTATGCAGCATGATTGTAAAAATTACCGAGGAATCAGACCTCTAAAAATTGTGGGAAAACTTTATGCTAAAGTAATGATTGAAAGAGTCATGAAAGAAACAGAAGGAATGTAGGATGTGCAA
>JWHW01051761.1:261708-272731 GCA_000931545.1 Papilio glaucus | reverse complement strand
CTCGCTCACGGAGTCAAATATATTACCAGCCATCCAGGTGGTGTGGTTGGTACCTGGCGGTCTGTCGTGTCGTCCGACGAAACTCGGCGGCAGGTATCGTTCCAAAAAGTTCTTCGGAACACTGCCCGTGGTAAATACGGTATAAAATACAGAGGGAACTGACGTCCCTTCGCAACGCCGAATCCGCAATTTTGATTATTCACAAAATAATCAAAATGGTTACGCGATACTTTAAAAATATCGGCATCATCATCGGCTCAGATTAATAAATGAATTGAACGCGCCAATAGATCGAAGGAAGAAGGTTTTTTTTTTAATAAACATAGATATTTAAGACTAATGTTTTATTGCAACGATCAGTCTGCCTCCACACACTCGTCCACCATGTCGCTCGGCGGACCCGGCTGCCCCGGCGGGCCCCAGTTCAGGAAGATGCTGTCCGTGTATATCGCCAGACCAAAGGAGAATAGCCACCTGTAAACCGTGATACAATTTTACACATTTAATTATTATTTTATAAAAAAGTATACTTCTATGATACAGAAGAAGCATGCTAGTAGAGTTAATGCCGTTGAGATGCGATCATTGAGAAGTATATTAGACGTAACGCTGAATTAAAAATAACGCTATAAGGGAAAAGTGGATCTTGTGACTAGAATTGATAAAGGTATGCTTCGTTGGTTCAGGCATGTTGAAAGGATGATTGAAGGCAGAGTAATGAAACAAATTTATGTTGCAAAAGTGTGGTAGTGTTGGCAGGGGATGTCCTAGGAGAACTTATATCGACCAGATTAGTGACATACTAAAGAAGGGCGATATAAGGAGTACCCGTAACCGACGAGCTTGTATGCGTAATGGTTTAGAAGAAGCGAGAGAGGCGTGCCAGGATCGCGCCAAATGGAAGTCCATAATCTCTGCCTACCCCTCGGGACTACGGGTTAAGTAGGTACTTAAAATAATTAGTAATATCTGTATATAACCACTGAACACCAAGAGCTTCACTTACCAAGCAATAGCGAGCGCTAAAAACTTATTATACCATCTTTGCTTCTCCGTGTACCAGGGCTCCCAGGGAATACAGGGGACAGGCAACTCGTTCATGTGCGCGTCACG
Organism: Papilio glaucus; assembly: GCA_000931545.1. Taxonomy (NCBI): domain Eukaryota; kingdom Metazoa; phylum Arthropoda; class Insecta; order Lepidoptera; family Papilionidae; genus Papilio; species Papilio glaucus. Next base: position 271,618 of record JWHW01051761.1, on the reverse strand, counting down.
ACGCATTTCTAAACGTTAAAATAATTATAAAAGAAATAAATTATTTAGTGTGTAAGACGTGAGCAGCTCCGTCAATTCTTCAACAATAAAGGAAGAACGTATGTGATGCTATTAAAAATAATTCTGTGGATAATAAATCCACAGTTAATTACTGTTCATATTGTTAATGCTTAAACAAAGATGTTATATATTGGCTTTGGCTAATAAGATTATCATATATCTACTGTACTGTACTGTACTGTATTTATTATTATAATACTGATTAACTGACATTAAAAGAAAAACATTTTAATTTGTCACCAAACAAAGTGACTACTTAGAATGCTGTGGAAACTTGTTCGATGACGACATATAAAAATTATCTGTATACGTGAACGTGGTCGTGTCAGCCGAAATTCCACTACTACACGTAGCCTAGACCAACGATCGCCGCAAAGATCGTTCCCCTGCCGCCCTCATCCATTACCCTTACGTACAGAATTAGATTATACTTGCCTACACTGTTACAGTACTTCCTTGTGTTGAAAGCACCAATAAATTGTTTTCTCAGTGATAAAATCTTTAACCGCATCTTATTAAGCGTGAACTAACGAATCTTGTTGAAATGACAGATGAAACAAAAATCAACGTGGTTGCTAGGAAACGAACAAAGAGATATAATAAAAATGTCATTGTTATTGAATGTTAATGGCCATTTCATGTATTTAATATATAAAAAAAATAATGGCGCCCTGACGCGACTAGCGACACCTACCACAGGGTTGTTCTATGAAATATCTGTCTTCTGTAGTTGTCTGAGCTTCAAACATTAATAATTTAATTAATTCCCATAATACTAGATGGCGTTAGAAGGACTAATAAAGATTTTATGGCCTGGTAACAAGACCTTTAAGCCAAAGGACTACTTTAATATGTTGAAATATTTTAATTTTTCTTATTTGACTGAGCAGTTGGGTTCGAATAGTGGAAAATTATTATAATATAAAAATTAAACGATATTTGGTAGGGGAAAATCATTACAGGTTCGCGTGAACTACAGGCGTCAGTATCGTGCTTATTTGAATTTGGAACAGTTTAGACGAAGTTTTTTTCATTGAATTTGAAGGTTTTTTTAATTAGTAATTTATTTTTGAACTATTGTCACGACTTCCAACCTATTTAGTTTTCACAACTGTGGTCAGAAAAAGACCTCATTAGCTTTAATTAAATTTATTTCTTAATACCTTGATGTTCATTGGAATAGTACCGAGAACCTCTCAATTTGTATGATTTATTGTATTACAAATGTTAATAAATTTTGTCCTAATCTCTTCATCGATATCAATAACTTACAAAAACCTCCACAGGCGTACGATCCTATGGTTTATTATTAATACCGTAAGAAAAAGTACTTTGAATCGTAATAGTTTGTCATCAGTGATGTTCGTAATGTCAAAAGGGAAGCAAACCAATGAGAAACAGTTCGCATGTCGATAAAAAAACTTTATATAATAGAGTAATAAAATTCTTTATAGCACAGTAGCGTTAAATTATTCTTCAAGTTTAACTATAAAATAATATTGGTTTTGTTGGTTAAAAATGAGGCGAGGGTAAATTCGAAATGGTAGAAAGGACACTTCAAATGAAGGGACTAAACTACTGACTACTGATCAAAACCAAAAATAATATATTTGTCATCGACTGAGAAAGACAAAAAAAATATATGTGTCAGAACTTCGTCAGTTTATAGTCGCACTTGGGATATTATGAACTGTTAGCAAATTGTGAACTGAACCAATAATTCATAATACAACTTGGTATTTCTCGACAGTGCATAAACTGTCGAAGTCTATCTTGACTTGATATTTTGCTTACGTCGTTATGTTAAATTTTAAGTTAAATAAAAGATTGTGTAAAGGTAAATGTTTATCAAAGAGTGATAGGTTAATTGCGTTTCACAATTTTCTGACAGTCTACAATATGCCTAGACCGATTATAAACTGATGGAGTTCACAATCGACCCGGGGCATAAACATAACCAAACCTTTATCGTCCTTTTAGCGGGAAAATTAGTCATTGTGGTGGTATAGACCATCATAAGCGAGTTTAGAAACTTTTGGTATCATAGTTGCTGACTAGCTTGAAAGTTACTACGGACATAGGACCAGAACTACTAGAGCGTGGACTGATTAAGCAAAATAGTCCTCAATATCTATCTGACAGACTCGCTGTTCCTGACGGCCTATGTCCAGCAGTTAAAGGCTTCTGGCTGAATAATGATGTGTATAGTTATTATACGAAGCTGTAGTCTGTTTTGTTAGTGTTATCCTTATACAATGAATAACGTCCGGCGCCGCATTTGTGTGGCTGATGTTAATAATGTAATGCAGAGAGACATTTACCTGTATTCCACGTAATACACCATTCACTGTGAATATTATAAGTAAATCAATTAAGACTGAAGGATACTTTTGGTTTAAATTATATTTATTTAGGTAACGAGACAGGGAAAAATGAAACAACCAGAGTTAAAATTTTGAAAACAATATCAAATTTAATACATAAATAATATTTATGTACTTCTACATACAAGTTTTCATCTATATATTTACATTAAACACATATTTTGTCCTAGCTTACGATAATTTTTCAAGATTTTTCGAAAAATTGCCTAACGATTTAATGACGACATACGACCGTGACGGTCAAAGTACGTTGTAATGCATGTTACATGACAATCGAAACATATAAAACTGAAAGAACTACAAAATAATTTAATTGCATCGTCTAGGAGTGAACGCATCTTCTCAATTTAGTCGGCTTATACAAAATATAACATTTATGAACTAAACACAATCCCAAGCGTTAACAGTTACTGATCAAATTCCCATCATAATCAAATTCTGTTAAAGTATCACACTGCGCAAAGTTTTGGTTCTCTGCAAGCAGAATTAACCCTAACCTATCCGAAATCTCTATGGACATTCAACATCAAATCTCTGACATCTTATGCGAAAACACGTTTTTATAATCCTACAACTTATCTATATTTGCTCTATTAAATGGCTTTAATACGCGGCGAATACTACCGCGTGGGTAGATTTAAAATTGCAACAATTGTATACCGCTCCGACCAATACACGTGGGTCTTTGCGCACCATTTTGTTCCCTCGATAGAACGTTTTGTGCTCATATCAAATGTATATTTTAGTTTAAATTGAAATCAGCTTTATAAAGAAATTGTAAGTTCCAAATACCTAAAAAACATCCAGAGTATCTTAGTGTTATGGCTAAATACTGTTGAAAATATTTCCGTTCTTTTTTAATTCGGTAATTTGACTGTTCAAGGAGTTTTATATTTTTGTGTTACTGTAATTTAATAATTTTTATCGAAGCAAATATTGTTTAAAAAATGGAAGCGTATTTCGAGCTAAACGTCCCACTATATAACTATAGGCCTAACGGATCAAATAAGTCCGTACTTAATTGACCACAAACAACGACTTGCATCCCATTAAATTACAACTACAAACTACTTACTTTTCAACAACCAGGAGATATATTAATTATTCTTAACTACTGACCTGAGATGTGCCACACATGACAACCTTGGGATGTTCGATGTATTAACAGAATATAATAATAAACAATTATAATTATTTCCCGAAATATAATTAAAAAAAAGAAAAAAATTCAAATATGGAATTGTTTTTTTTTCATAAATGTATGAACATAAATTAATAAAAAATATATGCGTGAATGTGTAAAAATATTATTTCGTAACATCGATTATCCCTTCAACACAATACGCACGCTACATGTGTACAAATATTTGGCAAACGTCACTAAAATTATTCTTTAGGGCAAGCTCACACGAGCGCTAGATACTCTAAATTGACAAACAACAATACGTTTGTATCCATGTGTATCATAACTCGTGTTCAGTTCACCCTAACCGTGGGTTTCCACTAGCGTAAAATCGTGTCGCAACATTTCTCTCTATCTTTCTCTTTGAAAAAACTGAGATGACAATATGTTTTATGTGAATGTTTTCGGCAGTGGAAACCCACGGTTTACACACGTACAAACAGGCCTTACAACACCGATGTCCAACATCCAAATACCAATGATAGTAACTTGACTTTAAGTCTACAACTATACAAACTAATTAAATTATTATCTATCTACATAATTTTTATTACAAAATAACTATGTGATCAATCCCGAAACAACATACATACATATGCAACACTTGGACAATTTTTTAATTTGCCGCAAGACATTTAAGAGTACAATGTTCGAAAAATTAGCTTATGTGAGCTATTAACAGGTATCTATAGCACCAACATCAGCTACGATAACGACAAATAACAAAATAAAACAAACAATAAGCGGTGAATGCTATATTACAAAGATGTGAGGGTCATAGACAGGCACAGTGCACACGGCGTCCCTATTCCATTACTCCATATATATTGTTTCCTCATACATTTGCGTATCTATTTCATCATCTTACATAGTTATCTCATTAAATATAAATCCATAGTAACACAGAACACGCTTCTTTACATCACTGAGCTTAGTTGATGGTTCAATTACAAAATGAAAATCTTTTAAAATACAAAGTCTAGCGCGTTTGCTCTCAATTTACAGTCTGGATCACATGTAGATGAGCGAGGTAGTCCTCTCGACCGAGCACTCTATACATTGAAACATGTCACAGAGTGCTCGGCCATGTTATTGACCGAGCACCCACTCCTGCGGTGACTTGCTCAGAGCCAACATGCATCGGTGTCGGACACGTCACGTTCATTGCACGCTACAGTTTCCGGAGTTTTTAGAACGAACATTATTCGTCTATTTGCGGGCTGGCAGGCCAGACCGAAAAAAGTGTAACAAAGAAACCGCAAATAACCGACATCTTTTTGCAGTGATTTTTAAGACATTTCCCGATCACCTAGGAAACTAAAACTAAACAAACATGCCGTATCCAAAGGATAAAACGGAACCCTATTACTAAGCCTCCGCTGTTCGTCCGTCTGTCTGTCTGTCACCAGGATGTATCTCAAGCACCGTGATAGTTAGACAGTTGAAATTGACAGATGATGCATTTCTGTTGCCACTATAAAAACAAATATAAAAAAACGGAATAAAAAAGCATTAAAGTGGGTCTCCCATACAGCAGACAAATTTTTACTGTTTTTATAGATAATGGTACGGAACCCTTCGTGCGCGAGTCCGACTCCCACTTAGTCGGTTTTTTTATTGATCGTATCTACTCGCTACATGTGATCCAGACATTAGTCATAATACACATCTCAGTTATTTTACTATCCGTCACCCTTAACATTGGAGGGCGTCAAGCATAATGTCCAAACGGGCCCGTCTATGTGTCAACAATTTGATTACAAAACAACGTGGCCGACTATCGATGCACTAAGAACATTTCTACGTGTTATGGACGCCAAATATTACAAGAATTGACTTAATCGGTAAACGTACTAAATTGAACACTTATTGGCTAAATCTATCACATACAGTCCACTGAGGTAATTCACAGAACGTATTTTTTTCGCTATAATCTGAGCTCAAGAGAGAGGAGTAGCTTAATCAAGAAAATTAACATTTTGGACTAGAGATCTGACTAAAATGGAATTTGTGCGTCAACTTAAGAACGCCTTGTTTTTTTTTATAATCCGCCAGTGTAAATAGAAACTTTGATATTTACAGTTTTTTTTTTATTTAACCTACCAGGCACACGTAAGACATTTTGAATGCATTAGTGCTAGCGTATGTGAACATTTAGATTTTTATTCAGTCTGATTGCTATTAAATTTAGTTCATTTAATAATTAATCGAATTGTAACATTGTTATTATTAAATTTAAAGTTGTGTTAGCGTTACATTGCACCGTAATATTCTTTTATTGCGAGTTATGTGACAATGTGTGATTTAATTAAAAATAAAATAAAGGTTATTAAAAATATTTTTTCATTATGAACAAATAATTTTGTAACATTAATCATTAAAAGTATATATTTTATTATTCATCTGTCATTATTACATTGTAAAAAATCCATGGATGTCGTCACACAAGTAATGACAGAATTGTTTTAATAGATTACAAAACTCCAATGTTTAGTAACCAAATACAGATAAGTGAATTTAAGCCCGGCTCTTATTGAAAGACGTGTGTAATAAATACAAAATACATCGAGACGTTGTTTATATCTATTGAAATTTCAGCTCTATAGCTCATATTATTTAGGTTCATTATAATTTAGGTATATTCGACCATTCCATCAACATACACCGGGCTTAGATCTTAGTTCTATCTAAAACCGAGCAAATAAAGTACGCGAGGTCATTTTTTTGATACATACTAAAACATTTCATTCATAGTCCGAGCTACAATTATCGTAAACTCGACGTCACGTCATAGTTCATTAATTCACTGACCAAATGTTTTCCAATCCACTTTGACAATACTCAGTCCGATTCCATCATTAATCCGTCTTTGCGTTTCACAGTGACGACCGGGTTGTTCTCACAAGCGTATTGGAGCGAAGGCTTCACGCTGGCCCTCGAATTACGTATCGACATTCACCTGAAGCAAAAAAAAAACAAATTATTACTCATATTTAAGTTAATTTACATGTTTTCAAAAAGGGTAAGGAAAATGTTATTAAAATATTATTTAAATAGTATCTCAAACATCAGATGGAGAGATAATAGAGAAAACCAACAGCAGTACAATTCTACTTAAAATTATAAAGGTTCCTAAGGACATGGCCGTAAATTTATTCTAGATTAAAAATAAAGGTAGAAGGACTGACACAATGTGTACGTGTCTCATGTATAACATTAGGTATTACATCATAGTCCGTGTTATGGAATGTTAATCATCAAATTCAATAAATAAAACATTTTGCTACGCAAATCGTAACATAGTTAATTATGTAAACGTCCGCATGAGCAACTGATACTCGGCATGTTTATAACGATTTTTATGGCAACACTTAATTAAATTTACGATTCACCCATTTAAACTTCATCAGACGTAACGTCGTCGACGTGCGAAGATGAATTTCAATCGTAATTAAATCGGATGAGGCAATAAAGAAGTCGAACAGTAGTATCGCTGTAATCTCGATTTAATTCTCACGCGGCGATTGTGGATGTGGATTATCAGCGTTTCTCGTCCGGGCGGACTTTCTGCTGAGTCGGTGGTGTGTAAATCGTAACCTGCCCGCCAGAGCGACGCCAAGTCTGCGGCCCCGCACCCCCTGCACCCTCCGTGCACACCCGCCCCCGCCTCGCAGGTGACGACCCCGGACAGTGTTGCCACTTCAACATATCGATTTAACACAATTTCTTTATTTTAGTACATTGAATGAAACTGTTAAATAAGGGAAATAAGGAAGTCCAATTGTTTACATTAAATATTCAGAGTCCATACAAATGTTTTAATAATTAGCCTATGCTATAGATCTATATCTGCATAAAATCTCTGCTGCCTGTAAGATAGGTAGGTAGTAATAATAAAGGTTTATTCCACTTTGGTCAAATGAAATTTAAATTACCTGAGTCACGTGACCTAGGTGAACAGTGGAATAGTCGTTTGTCAAATTTATTCAGAGGAATCTAATCGTTTGAATATACAGGGTTGCCTATTATTTGACCCAGATTTTAAAATAAAATCACCGAGGTGATTTCACCCAGGCGATCAAAGTGGAGTAAACTATAATGAACCTATTTTACACGATCTCAATACCTCTAGCCCCTTTACAATCCTTACATCTACACATATAGCTGCATAGTCGTCGATTAAGGGGTAGGGCGATATAAGAATTATCGACCCTCTTATTAATATTGGTGAGTAGTTTTAGCAAATACATTCAGGTACGATATAACAATTATTACGTATGTTACATTAATTGGCAACATAACAATAGCCTCTTATGTTTTATAATAAAAATAGGATACACAGAAACAAAGCTACATAATATAGTAGCCCTTATTTTTACTTTAATGAAGCGATAAATTACTTTATTTAGAAAACAAATATTTGGTTTATAAGGAAAAAAATTCTGACTGATATCGATACTTTAGTTGGTCCTACATCACTACGTTACCACGATAAATCTGTCGCATATTCAGCAATGTAACGGACTTTCTCTGGGACTCATTGCTCGGAATAAAGTGCGCTGTTCTTAATATGTGACGTAGATAATTGGCATCCTATCCCGAAATAAGTTCCACATAAAACATGCTGAAATAAGAACCACGTTTATTACACATTCTTGAATAGGATAGAACAAACTTCGTTATAAGAGATACATACAAAACTTATGATTTGTTGTAAATGAACGGTTTATTATAATGCAGCAGGTATTCAATGATTCGGAATGATGATTTTGGCGAGTATATTTCGAAAATTGTTTGACGGATTATTAATATTCAGCTTGGGGTAAATCGAACTGTATGGTTATGTTTCTTCCCCACATTACTCGTACGTGCGTGTTACGCATATTTCTGGAGACCAATTATGTTTAGACTATGTATCTTTTTTCAGTACTTGTTACATAAATTTATGTCGAAAACATCTCTTACGATGTGCAATATCATATTTAATTAAAGTTTCGCTTTTAAAAATTACTTTATATGTAGGTGTATTTCTGAAATAACATTTGTAAAAGGTCGCTTCTAATTATTTATTGAAAGCTTTTGTTACATTAACAACTGTTTGAAAACAAAAACAAAACTTATTTTTGCTCTAAAATGACGTAATTTTGAAAGGAAAGTTTTTTAAATGAAAATACAAACGTTGGTGAAAATCGCTAACCGCAAGTTCGCACTAACTTTTCGTGTATTTCCTCGCCTCAGAAGGCGGCGTGACAATAAATCGAGTTTCGGATGTCACGGGCTATAAAGCATAGGCGTCGGTTATCGAGTGATTCCGGCGGGGTGTAAATTTATTCATACTCGGGGGTACGTCGACCTCTTTAGCTGGCGCGATATTTAGAGCGTTCTTCCTCACATACCAAGATCCTCCAAAATTTCGAGTCCGTGTATTGATTAGGGAAATTAGCCTACTTATATTCTATGTTTATTATTGTTTTAAATACGAAAATATAGCCAGACATTGTTATTGTCCTGCCACATTTGACATATTTGACATTTATGGTATAATGCGGCGGCAAACGTCCAAACTCACCTGAAGTTGAGTGTCCAAAACAAACAAATGAGTTACAGATACATTGTAGCTTTTCTGTTACGTCCAGGATAAAATCCACAAGCTAGTTCTAAGGATATCGCCTCATAAGACCGAGATGCTTTGGTTCCATAAGCTGCGAAGAAGAAGGGTGGTACTGAGGATGAACTACCTCGGCCTCACTCTCTCATATGTAGCCATTGGGGCTTCGAAGAGCACTTCGACCGCTTGGCACTCCGGATCGAGAAGGTAGTAGTTGCTCTGCACAGACTGCTACCTAATCTCTGAGGGCCCAGGGAAGGAGGCGGACGCGTCTATACGGGGGTCGTGAGGTTGATGGCACTCTACGGTGCCCCAGTATGGTCACATCGACTTACGGGCGTCCGCCGCTGCAAGAAATTAAGAATTCTGCAGTGGAAATTAGCCATCAGTATCGCACGAGGTTATCGGACGATATCTTTTGAGGTGGCTACAATCCTTGCTCGGTTTACACTGTTAGACATTCTGTCCGGAAATGGATGCGCGTGTTTATAACCACCGCCATCAACCCCGAGGTGATGCCGAGCCCCTGGACGAGGGAGAGGTGCGCAGGCTGGATTGCAGGCGTGCATTGGAGGTATGATTGGAGGTTAAGCGCCTTCGTGAGCCGCAAATCTCGCGCGAGAGTATCGTCAGCGCTTTTGTGCTGAGCTTCGAAGCCTGGTTTCGTTTGCAGGA
>JWHW01051761.1:227808-248693 GCA_000931545.1 Papilio glaucus | reverse complement strand
GTCGGCACGTATCTAAAATCACATGTTACTATGATCCATACCATAAGACCATACATTACATTATTCATTTGTCACCGTTATATGCATTTAATGGGCTCCTTAGTCGACGACAACGTGGTCGGCTCTAAACCCAAATGCTACGTATCTAAACCTTCTGGCCGCGACCAAATAACTTCCGGAGCTAAATGTATTTCTGTTGTTTTGCGAAAAGCGCATTTTTGAAGGAAATTTATAAATACATTCATGCACTATTTTTGTAAAACAAATTATTTTCAAATATTTAAATACATGTCTTCACAAAACTATGTATATAATTAATACAAAAAATATTGGTATAACTTGTATACCAATAATTTTATATTATTAATATAAATTAAAATAAAAGTAATTTTAAATGAGCAAAGCTTTCTATTGCGTGGCACATACGTTCTAACGCACTGAAGCATTTTTGGCTTAATGATTCACAGTAAAACAGATTCTTTCGATCATACTTGATCATAAGTACTGTATTGCAGTGCAAGCGTACTAAACTAAAATCTTACGTATTTAGGAATGGGTCGGCGCCTTGAAGTTTCATCGAGTCAGCGAGCGAACCGGCCAGTTGTTCCTCTTGAGCGAAATCCACTTGATTGAAATCACTCGTCGATGCGAAATCGCCGGCCGTAAAGTCGCTAGATCCGAAATCTCCAGCCGAGTTGTAGTCTGTGACCCAATCTGGTTCTGAAGGTAGCAGCGAAGACCTGGGCGACTGGCGGCCGCAAGAAGACGCATTGGATGACGCCCTCTGACGGTACTCCGGTGACAACTGAAAACCACTGCTACGCCAAAGCGAACAAGCGTCAAATAATGTAATTACATCTCTATTGTTTAGATACGAATACATCGGTATTTTTAATCAATAACTTAATTTAAATTTAATACAAAGGAAAAATTACTCAGAACAAATTTAATATTTCGAAATGCATTTGAATGTGGCTTGTAACCACTTTTCAGTAGGTAACAAAATGTAATTTTTATTACTTTCTTAATCATTAAATAACTATTTTGATGTCTTATTGAATATATTGCTTAAGAATCAACCAATATGTTCGTATATATCAGTAGCTTTATATTATAAGCTATTATAAGTTGAGACTGCTGTTATACACAAACTAGCTTCAGTGACAACTCAACGATACTGTAACGGCAAATAATCATAATCAATAGCTGAAATAAAACGTGTCTAGATCATCTAGCATCGCTACGATTGTCGCGTTATAACGGAAAGCATGCAAATATAATACCCCTATCGAGCCTCGCTGACATATAAACTCGGAATGCCAAACGACGCGATTACTGTAACGGGTTAAATGGTCAGCATAGAAATATTTTTATTGCCGCGAACTGTGACAAAATATAACATCATAAGAAATTCCCTATAAGTCGTCTCCCACTGGATAAAAACTAACCAAAATAAATGGCGATGAAGCTCGCAAACTCGACAGATATTCGGCAATAAAAATGTTAAATATAGTCCAAATGACGAGATTCAGCATTCGCATAACTCATCATCTAATGGTTGTGAATGATTTAAAACCTTTTATCGTAAAGTGACACGGTTGTCGTAATTCAATTTTATTGCGTTGGTCAACGTAGTTTTATGCCGATAGTTTTATTATAAGTTTTGGGGTTTGGCGTTGAAAATTCCATAAAAACTAAAGTAGCGTTTGTTAAATAACCAGATGAAAAAACAGTGACGATAATACGGTGTCATACGCCGCTTTGAAATGCTCGCTGACGTCTTAAATATTCCTATTATTTTAAGGTATGCTTAGTATGTTAGATAAATTATAAAATAGCATGTATGCCGTATTCATTACCTACATTAACTTCCCGTCACGATTCTTTCTTCACATTATCTATAGCTCTTTTATAAACTAGACCTACTAACTAATAGCTAATTATCTAAATACTTCTATAAGCTATATGTCATCGTTACAATTTATAACTATGAATGGTAAACTAATATTAACCTGGGTAAAGGTGAGTCTGGGTACATGTCGAGGCTCTCCGACAGGGAGCTACTGGGACTGGGCGTTGCGTCAGCGGTAACGCCATTCCTTAGCGCTTCGGTCTGTTAATATCATTCAATCATTATAAATAGAACTCTAGTACTACTTACTAATAAAAATAAATAAATAAATAAGCAGTTAGACTGGTAATCCAGAGGGTAGGTAGGGATTTCAAATCTATTTGGTACTGGTACATTTCTTTCGCTTCCTTGTACATTCACACATCTGTGCATACATGCTCGTCGGTTACGAGTAGTCTTAATAACGCCTTCCATTAGTAATATCTTTAAATTGGTCTGTACAATTTCTCTTACGACTCTCCTACCAACGTCAATCACTTTCGCAACATAAATTTATCTTCTCAATCTTGCTTCCAACATGCCCGAATCACCGAAGCATACATAAAAGCCACACTCTTCTATTACAACGCTATTTCTAATCCTATCATTCAGATTCATGCCTAACATACTTCTCAAATGCCTCATATCTACTGTAATAATCTTGCTAACATGCTTCTCTATTAAGTATAAATTTTTATTACAATTCGTAGTATTGCAAAAACACATACCTTCTTTTTGACTCGGCCTCTTCGCTTTTCAAACTTTGACGTTTCCATCGAAGCCGCCCGTCTCCTGACCGACTTGCCCGGCTTAGCATCAGGGTTGATCATCCACCATGACGATTTACCGGTACCCTCGTTCTGCACCCTCATGAACCGGTTGTGCAGTGACAAGTTGTGCCGTATTGAGTTCTGTAACAGAAAGCATATAATTAACACATAAGGTAATTACATTTATAATTAAGATTTCTAACTAACTAGATTAATTTATTATACGCAGAATTAAACCAATTTCACAAACATTCTCGGATTAATCCGCTAACCCATTTGGAAAATTCGTATCAGTAGAAGTTACGAACTTGTCGATTACAAGTACTTTAAATATGTCTCGATATAATGTGATGGATACATACAAATACATCCAATAGTTGTATTATGTATCCACCTTTATGAAACCTCCTTGGCTGTACAAGAACCAAATATGAGGTAGAAGGCGATACTTCGAATACAAAAATTAGAAAACGAATTACTTTTAGACTAATTTAAAAAAAATTTACTAAGCAATCTGCGAATGAAAATCCCGTTAAATCAAATAAATATTGTATTTTAATTCAAAAAAAATTGTTGAAATATTCCAGATGTTAACAAATAGCATTAATATTGCTAACTTTTAAAGCCATCCGTGTATTTAAAATTTATGTTTAAACGTTTTATTAGATTGAATTCGAATTGCTATACGAATTGAAGCAGTTAAAATAATGCAGACGTAAACAAAAAGTCAATACGCAGTCATATCTAGCCTTTAGTGACCGCAAAAAAATAATCTATTTTAATTCCGGCCACCGTTAAAAGTTAGTGCAATAACGTGTCCTATCTCACACCGGCAATAAAACCTGGCAACTTTTTCCCATCGAAGGAATAAAAGCAACCACGGCAACGAATGAAGTTAAGCAATAAAAGCCTCCATAAATAATTTCACCGCACCCTGTGAGAACTGTCGCTTACTCAATTACTTTAATGTAATCTAAATAAAAATATGTGACTTTTATATAACTCACGACCTCTTAATCAGATGACGAAATCATTATTCGAGCACATTAGTGTTTAGCTTAGTCATTTGCGACTTCAAAAATTTGTTGCTACAGAGATTCTGAAGTAAACAATTATGAGCAGCACGGAGTGCGACCTTGCCATCACTAAACACAGAAATTACATTTGTCATTGAATTGTTCGATTATATGTATTGAGATTAAGCATGAATATCTTAAGACATTAAATGTACAGCTTGTTAAAAAAAAGTAATTACATTACCAACTTTACGGAATAATCTTGTGTATCCGAATCTTGGCCGTAAAATGTGTTGGTATGCATAAATGATGAATAGCTCTACACGGCGTTACCTAAATCATGTCAAAAAATATTCAGTGTCGTGCCAATCGTGAAAATTTAACGTTTCTCATGCAATCGTCGAACACGGCGACCTGATGCGACTTATCATCATCACATTACTTATTCAATGTCCTCTTTTCAGATGGAAATTTTAAGAATCGTCGGCTGATTCTACTTTTAAAGTGAGTCATGAATTTATATATCTCAGTTAAGTTTATTTTAATATAACGTTATTATAATTACATATTTTAGGGTTTCATTGTTTTTGTGTTTAAAACGTATAACGACTTACTCACAAATTAATTATTTTAGTAACGGTTTTTTATATCAAAACTATTTCTGTGTTTCAATTACTTACTGATAAATTTACTGTATCGAAATTAAACCTTTAACTGTAAGATCATTGGACCGTTAGCCACTATCACTATCACCATGTAAAATTAATAAATATAATAAAAAACTACAGGTTCAGTTAGACCTTACAGTAGCGTAGATCTATGATATACGCGTATGAACATAAATTCGGTGAATGTAGACAAGTTGCACGATATATCAAGCATGAAAACGCTCGAGACAAATGGCCCGTCGACGCCCTGATAGATTTGTCGCCAGACCTCGCAGCTTTCTTCATTACGAAACCAACGACTCCGAATTATTGCCAAGAATGCAATTAAGTGCGGGTAGCAAAGGAATTGCTAAGTATTACATTAATGTATCGGTTAATGAGTACGTACATTTAGAGTCATTTTGAAAATAGTAACCGACCAACGGGAGTTCGATTTTCGATGCCAGAATCATTTTTTTAAGTAGTGCTTTAATATTCTAACCAACCTTATAGCTAGTTAGGAGACGTCGTGAAAGATGTAAGAAGTAAAAAGTGTGGTGTATCAATGATATTTTATAACAAAATACAATTTGTTGAAATTGTATTGATTTGGGATATAATCTGTGGTGAACATAAAAGATAAGTTGCCGACTACCGTAAAACATAATCAAAAGTTGTGGCGCGGTTACATCACGCAGGAATAGCTCGCGTAATTTACCTGCTCCTTTATTTCTTGCAATCTATATTTTATGACAGGGACGTTATTCTTCACGCTTTAATAATTAAACTTATACTTCTCATATTTATAATTTACTAGCAACGCGCCCAGCTTCGCTAGCTAGATAGACAAATATAAAATCATATATAGGCCAGGTTATTCGCTGATTGAGACCTTCTATTGTTGAAAGAACCTTTAAAATAGCTTTAGTAGTGTTTGTATTTACCGGAACAAGGAATCTTTTCTCTTAATGATATTAGTATATCCAAAATAATGGATAATAGAAAGAGTTTTCCGAGTCTAGTTAAATCTGCAATCACCTGGGCCGTATATTTTATCAATGCAATGTATTTGACATTGTTATAGACTCAATACGCAACACTTTATTACTTAGTATACTGAAGGAAAGAAAATATATATGTAAGTACATATGTCTTATTTATGTGGTAAATTAGGTTAGTAGCTCAGCATTATGATGTGCCGGAAGTCAAAACCCCCAACATAGCGCTGATTTTCAGTGCTAACTTTCAAAATACCTGATACTTTGATGCTATACTGAACCATACACAGCGATACAATTATAATAATATTTTCTTACTTACTAAGAAATTAAAACGTAAGAAAAAAAATCTAAAATTATAACAATTATGACAATAAAACGAACGATACACAGCAATTTACAAAATGGCGGATCTCCTCTCCTCCATGCATTCTCCCTTAGAAAGAATATTAAAGTGTACTTAATATTAACATGTAAATATTATGGTTCTTTCTAAAAAACTAAGTGACTAAGGATACATGCCAACAGACAAAAATTATAACAATAATAATTAAAACTAGTAAGAGAACTAATAAAAACAATTAAAACGTCGATTACTTACTGAACATTTCGTTCTATTTACATCGACAATGAAGGTATGTAATATTATTATTTTTAGACGCTATTTGCTAGTACTTTATATGGAATTAAAGGTTGAAGAGAATAAAATACTGGATCTCTAAAGTTTGCTAAATGGAAGTTCAGCAGTCGTAAGCTAGAACATTTAGAAAATATTAAAAGACTCTGTTAGTTACGTCAAGAAGCCTGAAGCTAATGTACAAGTGATGTAGATGTAAATTTATCTAAATTTAAAAATGACTATATGAATGTTACAAGTGATAAAAAGTCAACGTAGTAGAAGTTACAGTACGAAGTAACATTTTAGAAAGTTGTAGCACGCGGGCGGGCGAGGAACGCGACAAACGCGGCGGCAAGACGTCGTACTTAGAAATTTGTGTACGGCAGGATTGCCGGCGCCACTGCGACCCTTATGGGGTGAATTAACCGTCTATACCGCCGTCCCCTTTAATGCTCCAGCGACTTAAATTTTGTCGAATTTCTACGGGTGCGTTACGCAATCCCAATGTCTTGTAATTTCCTCTCTTTATGGTCGCCGGTTTGTTTCTATTAAAATGGTGGGAATTGAATGATTGTTTGATATAATAATTTTATTTTTATAGAATCAAATTTTGTGAACAAAAAAATAAATAACAACTTGCTGATTTTGAATACGTCTAATATTATAGTTTTTGGATATATATTATTATAGGTTTTTGAGACTCGTGCGAATATTTTGACCAAACAGTGGAGGAGCCAACTCATACATACACATATACAGGATAATGCAGCTTATTAGGGCCTCCTTCAAAATTGCCGGAGTCAACTGGATGAGTGCGGCAAATCTTTGTTTCGATGCTCGATGTATATATATATAGCGTTAGATATGTAGAATATTTACAAGAAGACCTCAAAATGGTGCTATGCTGGTATTTAAAAAAAAATAACTAGCAACTTTAAAAGTGCGTTCAGAAATTGAAAAAAGAAGTCACAAACATTCCGTACATAATCAATTACTAAACTTCAATACCCAAATTTTCTATTGTTTTATGTAATAAGCGTGGATGTGGCACCGAGGCAACGGACTGAGCGAATGGGAGATGAATAATTCAGGTCGATAGCTAAGCGACATACGGAGTGCACGCACGGCGGACGTTCGAAATGCATTTTAATGCGCCCACCATCGGCCAACGAGATCAGATCCAATTTTTACCTAAACGTATTCATAAATGGAACTAGTGACATATCAAAGTAGCTGTATTTTACGAACATGAGTCGAAATATTAAATTAAATCTAATTAATCGGGTAGTTGACGATTTTTAAGAAACAGGCTAATGTTATGTCCTATGATTTATTTTATAAAAAATATTAGTATTTCAGTGAAAAAACAAAGAACTATTATAAATATTTTATTTAGCAATTTTAAAAACATTTTGACATTTCGTAACCCAAATGCGTCACGCTGTCATGGCGGCTCTAATGACGTCAAAATGGGCAAAGCGAACATCTGTTTGGTTGAAGTTTTATCAAAAGCTTAAGAAATACATAATAATAATAATATAAAATGGATACTAATCATAACGAGCACTATATATCACCGCAATATATCAGTACAATAATAAAAACATAGAAACTGTTAATCTATGTGTCTAAGGATAAACAAATAAGGAGAAACGAAAAATGTCGTCTTGTTCGTCAACAATCAGAGGTACTGTGTACACCTTCTGTCCCGCTTTGCTATATAGTGAAACGGAAAGAAACATGATCAATGTTTGATAGTCAATATCATGAAAATTTTATATCATTTTTTTAATTTGAATCACAACCAACACTAATAATTATTGTGGGCAATATCGAAGTTGTATAGTCGACAATTTGATTGACAATGGCTGTATAATTATATAATTTAACTCCATTACACAATTCAAAATGTAAAGCCGAAACAATTCGAATAATCTGTAGGTGTAAAATCAAACAATAAATAATTCAAATTGGGGAATCACGATCACAATGGCACGGGGGTGACGGAGGGAAGCGGCGAGCGTGATGCCACTGAAAATTGTGGAAGAAAATCCGATGGCGTGTCAACCGCCTGACAAATTTAATTATTCAACTCAACGAAATGTTACAGAAATTACTCGAAAGAGCCGATAACTAAGTACAAATAAATTCACTTAGGCCCGCCGCGGTAAAGTTTAACTTAATAAAACATTGAAATTTTAATAATTTGATTGGGCCGAGGTCGAAATCCTGTGATGGAATGATTTGAATACAACATTAGAGCTCACCTGTTCGCGCTCTACTCACAAATTTAACGCTCGTTGAAGCTCCTACACTTAACACAAATATGAATGTCGATCTTACGAATCTATAAGATTTTACCCTACCAAATATCGTCTAAAAAATCTATTAAAAAAGATTTCACTTCAAAAATATGTAAATTAAAGTACTAACGACCGAGAGCCATCTAAAGCATGAGTTTCGAAATCCACTATCACAAATGTGATAGTTGATTACGTATTGAGTTATTAACATAATACAAAATTACAAAATTTTGATTTATTTTTTAACACATATACAAAATTTTGATTTATTTTTTGTCGTACACAACACTGAACGTACTTGGACTAGACTGAAGAGTTCATTCATTACGTATAGAATAGAACGAAAAAATCGAGAGGGTGTGTTCCATTCCAGAGCTCTGTGGATTTATATCTGGGTTTCGTATAAATCACGGTAATGTTCCGACTAATGTCTCTCGCTGAGGTGTAAGATGTACGCAAAATAGTCGCCCACATAAAATCTTATGCCAACGGGAAAAAATGTTACATTACAATATTCTCTCCACTATTTTATCAGACAGTTTTCTTCGCATGTTACTTAGGTCTCTAGCGATTTATGTATTCTTTCTTTAATTTGCAACAAAAGTTATTTTTAATAACACAAAAGTTTTTTAAAATTAGTTTTAGTATGGCTTTTCCACTAGCACGGGAGCCGACGATGCTAAACATGGACACCCTCGAGCGTCATGGAGATCTATTGGATATTGATGATTAGATGGTAAAAAGAAAAAAAGTACAACTTTTTACAGTTTCAATGGGAAAAAGGTTTAAATTATTTACGATTATTGTTGTTGAAATCGTTAGAATATTTTATCACGTTATCCTTGAACAATTTTCTTTCAAATGATAAAAAAATGGCTACGCTAGATGATGCCCAGATGACGGTTATCTTCAATAAGTTTGTGATCGCCACCACAAAGGCACAGTTATTAACATGTAAACAACCCGACGCGCTCGAGTATGTCCGACGATCTATTTTTTTTACAAATGAGTTACTCTCAAATCTGGTCACGACATCCTCTCTCAAGCCACTTTTCGCTAGCAAAGTCAATTCTTATCTTATAACTCGGTAATTATTCCAACATTAGTTTAAACTTAACATATAAGAAATACTAACAATCAATGTAAGATTTAGTAATTAACTTTTGTTCTACAATTGTTTTTCAAAAATCTAGATTGTCACTGTTCTGACTGTTCCTTTATTTCTTTGCAGTCCAGTCCGTAAATATACTTACTTATACCTAGCAATCATAAACCAATTAAGCTAATAACGTTTATCAAATTATCGTTTATTAGAGTTTATCAAGTTATCGAGTCTGATGTACAGAGATCATGGCGAAAGATGTTTATATTATGAAATTCTCTTGGAATTGTACTAATATCGTAATATAATGTTGTGGTACAGTCACAAGCACGACTGTCAATTATTTTCCTACTTATTTTAAAACAAAGATCAACAATAGCAGCAAACAAGGTGGCGTTGCTAACGGTACTGACTGTTCAATGTCACGAAATTACGTCACCAAAATGAACAAAAGGCGCATTAGCAATTTGCGGGGGTTACACTTACAAATATTCCGAGACGTTGTTATGTAATGTTATTACTACACATTATATGATACTACTGTGAAGTCTTTTTTTTACTAAACAACGTATCGTATTCATATCAATTCGTTTTAATTGATAAATACGATAGAAAAGATCTCTAAATTATATTTCCATTGCATATATACACTGCTATCGCGTCTCGTGTATCTTCGCAGTAAGGTTTTTCCTTATCAATTAAACACCAATGTCTCGTTGATTAATATCAAAACAAAAATGTAACGCGTTCTACATACAGTATTATAACAACTTCCTCGCCTTTATTTCCAATTATAAGCACATTCCAGATGTCTATGTATGTTATCTTTTTTATACGAGAGCTAATGGCGGGACGTCTAATATTAAGTGGTCACCGCAGCCTATGAGTATCCACAGAGTAGCTGGTGCAGATGGGTTGCCGACTTTAAAAAATGAGTTCGCAATTTTTTTAAAGGGTCAGGGTTACGATATTTCTTGTCAGTTTGGTGGAGAAGGCGTTTGAGCCCTCTGAGTGTAGGTTTTAACAAAGAAAAAATGTAGAGTAATACTGGCTACATAATGAATTTAAATATATCAATAATATGAAATTCGCTTTAATTTTATTTCGGAGCTGAGTTTTTTATATCCACTTTAAAAAAAAGAAATGAAGTCTAAATCGTAGCGCTATCGTAGGGTTCAGCAAGTTGAAATCATTTGGGAAAATGGAATCATTGTACATTGCACGTATGTAAATGTTCTCAAATTTTTTATGTAACGAAATAGAATTTCGAAATTACGTTTGAATAGAAATATGCCATTTATTTTCGATGGTTATAGAAATAAACATCAGCTCTTTGCCAAGCTTTTGATTGCCTCATAAACGTGGACAATCGTTTCCTATTTTATTAATCCATTATTAAGAAAAGAAACTTATGTTCTGTGGGCCTTATTGCTATTTGATGTTTTTATTTTCTAATTATCTCGAGGTAGTTACTACTTCTGATTGGAGTAGATTAATCTATTACAAAATTACATGTCCATGACTACTTTCGATTTACCAGAAGTTATTGAATCAGGATTATGGTGTGCGGTAATATTAGGTAACGACTTATAAGAATATAAAGATATATATTTTAAATTAGGAAGTAGTTATAAATATATCCCAGTAATATTTTTATATCTTTAAGTAAAATGTACAGTAAACTGTAAAAAAACAGAAGTTAATATAGAATATAACAATTGTGCATGCTTCATAACTATTGCAAGTAATTCATTAAAGGATTGCCTTCACGTGAGTTGAGATGAGATAACGACATAGCACAATATTATTACCAAAGACGACTAAGATCATGTATACAGTTACCAGAAATATCTTAGTAATAGTGTTTTGTTATTGCTGGTCTCTACCTACAAGACCTTCTGCTAAAATCTACCATCAGTACCATCACCAATAAATGCATTTAGTACCTATTATATGGTTTTGTTACGACAATGTTATTAGTTGTTTTACAATTAGTGTAACTTCATAATATATTTAATGTAAAAGGTAAAGTTCATTTTCATGCAGCATGCCAAATTGCTATACCAGAAATAATGGGTGTACTGAAATAAGTTTAAACCGTGCGCATCAAGTTAAGCCCCGCTAATTGCGCGACCAATAAAACGTTACATTTTATCTGCGCCGGCAGTCAGCGGCTAACAGGAACAGTTCAACAGTTGGCGACTGCCCAGATCTAAATCCGACCACCGACGCTCTTGACCCCGCCTAAGATGTTTCACGATGTGCCAATACTCTGCGTTTTATGATGAAAACGAGATAACATTAAGAACTTCCACTCGTCCTTTTTTATCTCCGAAAATCGCGGACATATCACCGTAGGTTCGCTTGCCAAATTCGAGTGCAATTTCATGAGCAGAGCGTATTTATAAAATGCTTTCATTGATGCCAATTTACAGTATTAGTCATGATTTAATTTAAACTGTGGAAATCATGGATGCATTAAATGCAGATAAGAAAGAATTTTACTTAGGTAAAGTTTATCATTGGCGTCTTTTTATGGCATATGTAGTGGTTCTTTTTTTGACTCACTCGGCACTGTTTGCCTGGAGTTAGTATCTACAGCTACACCGGGCTTGAGAACGCAGATGGTGTTAAAGTTAAAACATAAATCTTTATAAATGGAAGGAATGTAATATGAACTCAGTTAATTCCAATACATTCAGTGACGTTTTTGTATCTCTTCTTCTTCTTTACAAGTTTTGAATCAATGAACATCACAATTGTATTACTATCTTTTTGTTATTTTGAAGCGGAGTGGAGTTTGCAATAACTCAATCTGTTTCTTCTTGTACAATTTTTGTAAACTTGTTTGTGGTTCAATTAAAAAAAAACTCTAGTTATCTTTTAAAGATTCCATCTTAATCACTTATATTTCAAAATGAGTATTAAAATTTTAAATTATGTTTGTTTGTATATTAGTAATGGATCATAGTGTTAATGTAGTTCTCTTATTGCAATTTTTTTCACATAAAATTGCTCGCGCTGCATACAATGCAACAACATCCACTTCGCCCTTTTCTTTCGGCTCAAATGAATAGAGGATGACTGTTTCAAAACTTCCTTTACTCATCCATTGTGATGAAATGACGTGGCGGAATTAAAACATTTCAGACCGTCTTAATAACTATCGAAGTCTAAGTGATGTAAGAGAAAATGGTTTTTAAAAATCGGAGGGTGCTCTATTTTTCTTGGAGAACGAAAACACCTTTTCAATCCTTCAATAGGCGGCGCGGTGGGAAGACCGCGGGAGCAACTAGCGGCAGACACGGCACTCTCTTAATGGTTTCGGTGTAAGACAGAAAAAATACCACGGGCACAATGGCGCGCATGTGATCGCAAAGGGCGAGATTAATCGTTCGGTCGACGCATTCGCGGACGTCTTCGGCAACGGAAAAATTAATCATTTTAACGCTTCATTGTCGTTCGCCGCCCGCGCGTGCTCCACCCTAATTATAGCACAATTAGGCCTCCGTTTGACGGCTCCCGTTGGAATTTATCACGGTGACGTCTTTGAACGTTTTCAACAAATTTCACCGCCCCAATAAAACTCGGTATGATTAATCGTCGAGATATATCAGCGCTCGGACAGTCGGAGCTCGATATCCATCGGGCACGACAGTTCGGAGAGGAATTACATAAAGCTTTCGGAAAGTGCGATGTAATCTCGGCCGTCGTTTCCATAAACTTAATGGCGTAGTATCACAAAACTTACATATCGCCGTTATAACAGCCCAACTTGGCATATTTGTTACTCCCGCAGTCGGCATATTCTCCTCGAATGACCGTCAATTTATGTGAAAACTTCCAACACCGTTCGCGGCGACCTATCTATAAGTTTTCACTCGTCAAATCGCTCCCTACTATCTGTTTCGCGGCGAACGTCCTAGGTAAATAAGTCAGTTAAAGTTTCAGTGTGAAAGTTTATGGTTTCGAAAGAGCAATGTGTCAATTCTGCGATTGAAATATGGCGTCAGAGTTAGATGGCGGGGCGGGGGTCGTTTGGCGCCAGTTTCCGCGCTCGCGGTGACATGACGCATGACGCAGCGCGAGCAGCATGCATTCAGAACACAAACGTTCGCATTCTACATGACAAAACTGTGCTACGATCATTGTTTTTTATCGGAGGCAAGCGATTGCAATGACTGACGTAATGAGAAGTCTCTCCGCAAGGGGTAGGGGGTTTTACATACTTGCTGATAAATAATAATAGTTGTGTAATATATTCTTAATTAAGAAGCAAACAGCTACATTGATGTCCTAAATAGGAATGGCCATGTCCAGTCAGCATCAGATGAGCGATTCACGTCACCTCATGGTTAAATAAATAGAATTAGCCAGTTAACTATACATCTACTTAAAATTTCACTCAAGCTTTCGATTGACAACCTAGATTGGCCTCGATGCACAGGTGACATGTCATTATGACACTAGAGATAAGAAAATAGTACAGTACAGTAGTTTAACCACTAAGAAAACATTTTGATATGATTGTGTTACAATAATGCGACGTGCACCCCCGTCGTATTATTGTATTTATTCAAGGGACGGATTCGCCGATCGGTATTTAAAAGTACTAAATATATTGTGTATTTTACATGAGAGCTAAGTTGGTTGTCTTTCAATCGATCACTAAACATGATTATTTATCGATATCGATAAACGTGATATGTATGAATGCGAGTGATGTATCACGGAGGCATATAAATGTGGTGTCGTGCCTCGCGGACTTCGCAGAGGATAAGTAGAATTCCACTTAGCGGATTGTGCTACGTCGATTGCCGTAATTATCATACCGCCCGTATACCTTTGTCGGAGAAACATATAGCTTGGAAATTTATCAGGGTTGTCAATTTACATAGATATAATTATTTCAAAAAATTTAATTGTGATCAGGAGTCATCATAGCTTGGAATATAATTAGGGTTGTCAATTTACAATAAGATAAGCATAAGTAATTGTAAATCACTTGACAGCTTTATGCTTTTATAAGCAACTAAACACTAAATGTTTTAATAAATTTTCCGCTACCTTCAACATGTAGAAGGATATCAATTGGATATTTTTATCAGTGTTCATGATTTTTTTAGCACTTAACAGTTAGATTAAGTTGCATTTAATGATGGATACACACACATACACAGATGCATTTGCATTCCTAAGCCCGACCCATAAGGCATGGAATGAAATCTATTATTTCCTGCGTGTGTCTGTCTGACTACGACAAACTCAAATTACTAAACGGAATTTACTATTAGACGGATTCTATGACGATGGACGGATTTAGGTTAACATTAAAGTTTTGTATGACTTGGCAGAACTATCGATAATTGTTGTAGAAAACGTATAACAGGCTGGTAAGATATTGTATTATAAAGAAAATTGTGGGTCGGTATCTTTATGTCACCGACCGATTGTAAGGGCAGGCATTTTATAATCGGGCTAGGCAAATTCTAAACTGTCGGCACATTGCCAGTTTAACGAATTATTGAGAATGTGCCATTTCTTTTTTAGGCACTTTATAAAGAGGCGACGTAAGGCAGGCGCATATTTATCCAATAGACATAAATGTCTTTGCTACAAAATTAACTTTGAGCGCTGATTGGTCCGAACTTGAGACCCGCTTTTTTTATTTGTTACCAGTCGCTAAACTAAACCTACACAAATGTGATTTAATTTTCAATTATTTTCGTAGCATTCGTAACTTCTAAACGGCCTAAATTTTTACCATATTAACAATATGCGTACCGTACTTCGCCCAATGACTTCGCTCCATTAGAAAGTGACTGGAAATGAAACTTCATACTGTCAATGATTCGTTCAACTGAGAATGTGCCGACCGTTTAAAATTTGCCTAGCCCGATTACAAATTGCCTGCCCTTACAATCGGTCGGTGACATTTACATAGTATACAACACTGACTGTTCAGTTAGATCTTTCAAACAACGCAACGCTCGTCAATGGACAGCATTCAAGAGGACGGTTAATATGTATAATACATGCATGTTATAGCAGAGGAAAGCAGAGAATTTCAAAGATTTGTCGTAAAAACATATTTTTGTGCGCTTACTTTGCAAACGCTGGCTAAACCTTACGAGATAGATCAAAATAATGTACTACAATGCCGTAGTACATACTTTTTCGTAAATTATAGTTAATTTTAGTTTATCGTAAAAAGATCTACAAAAAAGTCAGCGATGGCATATCTTCAACGGTTATCTCACAATAACCACTTTTTTCCTATAGAACAATCAAATAAAAATAATTAATCCTTGTCCGAATAAATATGTTTGTAAGTTAGATTATTAAATGTAGATTACAATTTCCCTTGACACTATAGCGTTTTGATAGATAGTTTGGCAGATATCAAAAGTTTAAAAACAAGCGAAAAACTCAATAGCGGGCCGGAAGCTACAATGTATATACGAATACAGTATAAATCCTTATCAACGTAAATACGTTAGTTACATTAAGCATTTCATGCACATATCTTATGAGTTATCGCAAAATAAAACCTAAAATAAAATGAAGCGGCTCACACCGTGGCGACGCGCACGAAGCTGTCGCACACTGTCCTCAATATGCTTTCAATCAAGGGGTAACTCGGGTATAACCTATCCAGCAATTAATACAGCTGATGAGGTAACAATATAATTAATGTTAAGACGGAACAAAGTGTGCCAGGTCAGCTATTAATATAGGTTTAAAAAGAAAGAAGGATTTATACCGATGAGAAATAAAGATCTTTGTGGCGTCCGAGATTTAAGGGTCATACTGTCAACTCCGAATTATTTATTTTTGTTGATAAATCTGCACAAAAACTTATACTCTGAGCTGTAATCACATGGGATGCACTAATCATTTTCCTTTGACCAACCGAAACCTTGCACGACATTAATTATTTTTCATTTTAACAAAATTCGTCTTGGTTATAATTTAATGGCGTAAATACTGATAAATTTGATTAGGTTCCGTCCTAATGCTATAGCACAATTTTGCAAAACCTCCGAGCACGCTATAAATCCCACTTAAATTACCTTTAATTTGAGTAATTTGCAGTCATTTAATAATTTTGTAAAAATAGAATAGATTTGAATTGCGATAACTTCAACTTACATATGTTTTATTTTAATCAAGATCGAACAACTCTATAATTTACAATGTCATTAGTTTTGATTTAAAAGGTCATAAGGTCAATACACGGTCTCTTAGTTGACAGACCTATAAAACCAATTTTATGATACGGCGTCATGGAAGAGGCAACGCGTTGTTCACATAGTTTTTTTTTGCTGCTGCCTTTAAAACTTCTTAATCTGAGATAACAATAGTTTCTCGTGTATGTACTATAAACACGATAGGTGTGCCTGTCGCCACATAGGGAGCAAAATTTTTGTGAAGTACTTTTTTGAGTTAACTTAAATATGAAGAAAAATGACAAGAATAGCGGAAAAATAAAGTGCATACAGATATGTATATATACATAGAATATACCACAGTAGAAACATCAAATCTATAACTAATAGAACTATATTCATTTTATAATTCCGTTTAGTTGCTAAACGGCATTATGTATGACCAATAAATAGTCGGAAAACCTTAGCTAATATTACATCCGGAATAGTCCCCCGGTCCCTCGATCTACGTATAGGCAGGGCTTCCATTGTCCGCGTGAGAAATGTCGAATCGTTCCAAAAGAAAATGCAACTAAAATTCTGCCAATGGCGTGTTTAAAGAAGAAAATATAGCTCTTAATGTTTATGTACTACGAGCGACTTAGTACTTGCCCCGGTTTAGCACGGGTTGCAGAACATGTATCAATGACGCATTTTTACACAAAACGTGCGTGTACTAATGAAAACACTATTATTTTTCTTTGCATTCTTTTACAATTAAATTTATATTTATCAGGAAAAAAACAGTGTCTGCTAAATTTACATTCATCAAATGCGGGAACTATCAATCGCGCAAAGGTTAAAAAGCAGTCGTTAACTTTTATGAAATATTCCTGTTTTCTTATTTTACTTTCCAGATGAACTTAAAAAAAGATGAATGAAATCGGTCAAGTTGTTCTCAAGTTATAGCGTGACCAAGGATTCATTTATATATAGAGGTATGTATAGAAGAGAAGATATTTATCTTTATACGAAACTTTTTAATGACCATCTTTACGTAGTAGGTTTATATTTACGTAAGCTCATGTACTTACTTCTTAATGCCGACTGGGTAAACAGGTCATTTGATTATTAACAGTCGGTAGGCTTAATCCCTGACCAGGCTGACGGAGACCTCCATTGGGTTTGAAACGCTAATGTAACAACAAGTCATGCGTGAAAAGGTTTTTCAGAATTCATTTCTCCAACATATACAGTATGTATATGGTTCATAATATATATGTGACCAACAGCGTATTAAAAAGAAGCGGTCACGTCTTTTTCTGAAAAGATAAAAGTAATTGCAATAAATACAAAATTATAAATAAAGGGCAACTGGAATCTGAACTCTCAATCGTTAGAAATTAAGTCGTGTAAAGCATGACTACTCGTATAGATTTCCCAAGTGCTATTATACCCTCATACATATTCGCACACGTTGGTAACGTACGGATCTGTGTCGTTAGGTAGGCGTCCGCGCGTCGCGTCGCAGGTACGACTGTGGCGCCACATGGGCTTCTAACAGATTAATGGATCATTGCCCCCTCCCCATTCAACCCGCACAAACCCCCTCCGCTTACTCGCGCTCCCACTACATGTACGGTTAACGCGGGAAAACTTACGTTACTATACGCGGTGACAACATAAGCCTGAGAATTTGACCTAGAATGATCTTCTTTAGGTTTTCATTGGAATCAAAGATTTAAAATTTCGTTTTATTCATGTCAAAGACCACGACACTCACAATCAAAACATTTTCCTTAGGATACGAATTTGAATATTTTATTTTACAACAAAAAAACATTCGCACCATGAAACAGTTTTCGAGCAGTCACTACGTTAACTAAAATGTAATTACTGTTATTACATTACGGTTGACGATTTCTATCCAGTCAAAAGTAGGCCATAAAACGAAGCCAATAGGGGCGCGTCATAAGCCGACCTTCAGTCTCAACAAGTAGCGAAGTAACATTTATGCTCGATAAAACACTTCGAAACGGCTCATCGTAAATCAACGAAGACATTGAAAGTTAGCCGGCAAACACTTAAAGTTTAACGGACAATAATAACGGCCGATGAAAAAAAAAACTACGGCCTCAATCGGCCGTTGGTGCGAAGGGGGATGAAAGTGATGTTAGTGATGTTCTGGAAGGGATAAGTCGAGTTTTGAGGGATGCTGTAATGAGGCGCTCGGGGACAATCGATAAATTTGAATGTTCGACGGCGCCGAGCACCGACTTGCAACTTTTTTCGGCAGCCGGCAGCCGGCGGGGGGCGCCCGCGACTCGCCGACGCCACTGCGCCACCGACCCTACTATTTATATATAACTATGTCATGCATTTATCCTTGCAATCTTTTTATCCTATTACTCAACGTACTCTTTAATAAGTGGAACAAACTAGTAGATTCTTTGCCTATAGGTTTTTTTTTAATCGATGTAGAGAGGCCGTATAATAAATTACGAATATAAAGTATGAAATTTTGTTAACTAACACTTAAACCCTTACAACTTATAGATAGACAGATAACAATTAATATCAGCTTCACATCTAGATCCAAATTTGACAGGGCTTATGATAGTAGAAATCAATTATAGGGAAATAATTCTCTAAATTTTATTAAAAAAAAATTCGCTCACGCCCGTAACCCAGAGGTGTATGGATTTCCATTAGACCAAACTAATGTGAAATGCATTTCAAGCGATATCTTTTTAATTAAATTTTTTAATAATGTCGTAAGATTATATTGAAATAATTTTGAGTATACGAAACTTTTAATAGAAAATATATTGAAATTTATGTTGATAATATTAACCTTATCGTGGGTTCACACTGCCGAAAACATTCACACAAAACATATTGTCGTCTCAGTTTTTTCAGCGAGGATGATAGAGAGAAACCTTGTATCGCGAAAAGTTTATACGCCAGTGGAAACCCACGGTTAGATCATGCCAGTAAAATAGGTAGGGCGTGTAGGGAAACGGATCCGGAAGCAATAATCTTAAAAGTTAGATTGACATAGTTCTCTCATAAAACTATAGAAGTTACAATGTCAGCCTGAATATAGGTGAACTGATTTATTGAGCCCTCCCACCTCCACCTCTCCACATACTTGCAACTAATAATTGAGGTGAAATACGTAAAATTATAAATGACAAAACTTTTATGCTAAAACATAAATCTAGAACACGACAGGGTCTACTTCAATCTAATTGTATATTACAACTATTTTTAGTAACCAATATAAACTGAATATAGTTTTATCACTATACTTTTTTTTTAGAAAAGGACAGTTAAATATTACTATTCATGAACACGTTTTTATGATAGAAAGTGGCAAACGATTAATCGGATCACCTGACGTTAACCGCTGCCCATAGGCATCCGCAGCCGGCATATGAGTCGCAGATGCGCTGCTTAACTTTAATGGACAGAGGACGGGATATACAAGAAAAAAGATGTTACCTTTTCCTATCACTCCCCTTCCCATCATTAGGAAAGAGCGAACAGAGCATAATCCTACTCCTACTTCACGTCTGTCATCTGTGAGGTTGAGGTATTCCACTGGTCAAGCCGGACCATTCCAATACTAGACCATCATACTATTGACTTTAATAATTATAATTAAGAACTTTACAAAATGTTTAGTGCTTAATTTAACCTCAATGTTGGTAAAACGAATAACTTTAAATTGTAAATGACAAAACTTTTATGCTAAAACATGAATCTAGAACATGACAGTGTCTACTTTAATATAACTTGTATATTACAACTTTTGGGATATACAAGAAAAAGGATGTTTCCTTTTCCTATCACTCCCCTTCCCATCATAGCCTTATTAGGAAAGAGCGAACGCAGAGCATAATCCTACTCCTACTTTTGGTTGGAGGTTGAGGTATTCCACTGGTCAAGCCGGACCATTCGTGCACTAGATGTTGTTGTGGGCTCTACCACTGTTAAAATAATCACATATATTGCGGAATATTATTAATATATTAAATTATTAATCTTTCTTACAGGAAATAACATTACTAGAGAGACTACATCATGGTACGGGAACTATGTATATTTCGTACATGGAAACATAATATTACAGTACGTATATAAAATAATTACTATAGTTTGGTCGTATGACATAACAATAACTTTATCAACTGTGATGTATATTTTCCTTCCCTCTTAAGAGGCTTGTCATCGTACAAATAAAGTAACATTTAAGATTGTGTTTTGAAGTGTGCTAGTGAATCAAAGTACCATACTATTGACTTTAATAACTATAATTAAGAACTTTACAAAATGTTTAGTGCTTCATTTAACCTCAATGTTGGTAAAACGAATAACTTTAAATTAAA
>JWHW01051761.1:189079-222583 GCA_000931545.1 Papilio glaucus | reverse complement strand
TACGTAGTACAGATTTGGGAATACACAGAGCGTCCATTCATTCGAACACAGTACGTAGGAGTCGACGGTCGGCCGCTCGCACAGTTTCCGGGAATTTTCCACGGAAACTTCGAGAATGTTCTACAGTGTACGACCGGTTCGCACCGTATACAGTTAGATCGATTGATTTTTATTACGATTTCATTTGTATCTAAATATCCACGTGACTCCAGTATAGTAAGATTACACAATAACCTATTACGAATAAAGATATTTTATTTTAAAACAACTAGAGTGGACTAGGGCTTCTTAATATAATAATGTATTTGCTTCAAGATTAATTAATTCTAGATTACAAGGTTTTTACGCAATTTAATCTTCGACTTTCTTTAGATCCTTTTGTACGCAAAATGAAATCAACGAAGAATAGTTTCATATTTAGAATAAAATATATAATAATAGAATTCCCTGAGTAATACGTTAGACATGACTGAGTTGTAGGACAAGGAAAAGCGTTGTTATCGAAATAGCATGGCTAAAAGTCTTGTTAGTGGACGTTCTACATGAACTCATATCGACCGAATTGGTAGCATAGTAAAAAAGAAAAACAACACTTATGCGAAGATGCATAGATGTAGAAAAAGCGAGATAGATGTGCGCCGATGGAAATCCTTCATCTCTGCCCACCCTCCACGTCATGGATCAAGAGGTGCGTGCAAAACTAAACCCGAAACGATCACCCTTAAACAGCATAAACCAAATTAGATGGTAAAATGTTCTTAGCCAAGTCAACCTTTCCTTTGTTACCTTGTTATATCCTAAAAGTTTGGAACGCTGAAGCCATTGGAACGGAAACTTATTAACTTGATGTGATCGCCCGTGGAAAACGTTGCCCCCGTTAAATGTTACAGAAGGTAAACTTTCTAAACTGCAAAAAGTAACAGGAGTGAAGTTTAAAAAAGAGAACGCTAAATTCGATTCGTACTTAGCAGACATCGGATATTGTGGCGGCGAATGGCGGAATATACAAATGTAGAGAAATTATATCCAAGAATTTTATATAAATACGAATAGAACAATCAATTTACTTTTTATCACACACATTTTGTTTACAATACATAATGGCAATATAGGTAAGAGCTCTTGAAAAAAATCATAAATCTTTAATATAGTGGTAGTTATTTTTGAATATTATAATATAGTGGTACAAATCTTTAATAACGTTGATAATTACATTTTCTGCAAGGGCAATATAGTAGCAGGACCGTGCAAGACTCCATAGAGGGTTAAAAATACAATGTTCTGGGATGAAGACTTTCTTATACAGGCACGAGGCAGCCTGGGTAGGCCTGACACAAAAGGCAGCCAGGGTAGGCCCACTCCTGTGGAATAGTCTGTGGACAGAGCCCTGCGAAACACCACACGACATTTCCCTACTCATCAAATCGCCTGTACGCACAAAATACGAAACGGACCTCTCCGAGAGGTAGTCCCCAATTATCCGACATAAGTACGGAGGCACCTTATGATATTTTAGCGCTTCCCGTATACATGACCAGGGCAAGGTAATCTTTACCTAACCTAACCCAAGCGGATTTCTGAAATTGACCAATGAAAATTTATTTTAATACGACTTTAAAATCTCCATACCTACATCCTGTTCGAACGACAGGGTCAGTATGCTCGTTATCATATCAATATCGATTATATAAAACGACGCAAAAGACCATGTGTAATAAAATGTGCGTATTTTTTCTTGAGACTTACCTACAACCCATTCAATTGCCTCTCGCCTGTAACATAATACAGTGGGCAGTTGCATTTGAATACATTAGGATTGGTCGTGTTTGGACGATCTCTTTCAAAGAGCTATAAATATAAGTTCAATATGCTGATGCGAGGACTCGTCTAATACGAATGTGATGTGTAAATGAATCGATGTATATCATTGTCCGACGCTCGCTTAAAGTTGCACATTACGCAAAATAAAATTATCGAAAGTTTAACTGCTGTTTTGTCACATTTTTAAAATCAAAGAATACCTCCGGAGGAAAATATGGAGGAGAAAAAGATGTTAGAAACCATGTAAAATCTGCTAATCAAACGTATCATAGCAAATTATCTTCAGTGGGAAGAACAAAGCTTACAGTCTATAATGTATTATGTACACAACAATATCGGATATACATACAGGTATATCCGATATTGTAGTGTAATACTTGGTGTACCTATAAATCAGTTGCTATTCCAGATTTTCATGGACTCTGGATCTTTTAAAAGCAAAACCCCTTTTTCATTAAAAAAAAAATAATCGTAGAGTAATTCCGTAAACTGTCATGAGCCGTCGCCGTTAGATATATTTGAAAATAAAAAGATAAAAGAACTCGATTTAAAAATAACCACATCCAATTGTCGGTTTAAATTACGACCTCCATGTATGCAAATGGTGGAGACGTTGAATAGTTCTGCATGTTGCATGAGCCATTCGTAGCAACGTCTTCATGTTAATTGCGAAAATTATCCACCGCATTCGACGGACATCGGCAAAAGAGCTTTCCGCCTTGCACGACATGAATTATTTATACAGCGGCCTGATGGGTACGATGAAAGAAAACCACTTGGAGACACATCAGCGGTAACCCTTTAATCAATTAGCAATACGATTACAATTTTTATAGAACTCAAAGAGCACGACAGGAGATGCGCCTTAAAACAAATGACATGCCTGTCTATACTCATGTTGCTTATTACTCTATGCAACCTGATAGCAACTTTAAAATAAAGAATAGAGATGGAAGATAAAACACAAAGCGCAGCAAGTTACCTCAAGAGGGTAAAGACGTCACGTTACATGCTTGTTTGGACTAATATGAGGGGACCATCGATGTTTCATCTTGACTTTTCACTTTGAACAAAAGCATAAAAGTAATACTGGACAAAATATTAGTTACTAGCAGCACGACTCGGCTCCGAGTAAATAGAGTAAATATAGCCCGCAGCAACAATATCTGTTGCACGAATGGGCCTCGTCGACCGGTGAAATACCACGACCTAACAAAAGATAGGCGTGAAGTTTAAATCAGGCGTGCGTTTCGCCTAATGAGTGAGGTGCCAGAGGGCCGGTGTCAGTCCTCTTCCCCTTCCCATCGTTTCCTACAAAGTATAGGAGGTGAATAGGAGACGGGAATATCCTTTTTCCTCTCTATTCCCTCCTTTGTCCATTAAAGGTAGGCTATGCAACACATCAGTTACTCATTTGCTTGTTGCCTATGGGTAGCGGTCACTTAACATCAGATTTCTCGGTTGGCCATATAAGTACATAAAAAATATAGATGGGCAAATAAAAAAAAATAAGTAAAATATAGCTAAGGTTACTACTCACTACTAATCACTGAAAGAAATGCTTTCTAATGGTCAATGAAATTTTAAATTGATTCAGTATTCTTTGATGTTATACATAAGTACAGTTTCTTTTATTTATTATTTACTTTAAAATAAAAATTAGATCCAGCCTAGTATTTTCCAATTTCAAAGCAAAGGCGAGGTAGTCGAAAAGTAAATAACTAAAACAATCCTACCAAAGGATTCGCTCGTTCGTTAATGGTTGGGAAAATTTATGTTAAAAATTGAATCAAATACTCATTACGGTTGCGCAGCTTCCCCTGACGAATGAATCTTGGGAAATTCCTCCCACATAATAGTGTTGGGACATTTACCGTGACGCCCTGACTAGACAGACATACAGGAAAATCGAAGGAATGCGCGCGTCAAAATAATAATATATAACGAATGAACGTCAGCCATGAATATCAATATAGTTAATCATTACATTATCATTAATATAATGGTTTTGTATGTACAATTTAATTATATATTCAGAATTATCTATTTAATAAACATATAAAGACAAAAAGGCGCCGAGCAGGTATGTGAAGAAACGCAATGACACCTAATATAAAAAGTTATTATTTAAATGAATTTTGTGAAGACGACCTTGTAAGTGATATGATTGATATTACATGTGTTAACAATCTCTGACAGATCGACTAAGAAAAAGGAGTTAAATAAAATACAGTTCATATAGTTCCGGGTCTGACTTATATCAAAAACTGGTAAGGCTTGTGTTGATTGTTTTTTATCTTCGTGAAGTTCATTCAACTCCACTGACGATTGTTGTGAATTGTAATTCAATAGGCTTTTTCCATATAAATTTCAAATTACAATTTGTTTGGCATCAATTTAACAGTCGTGTTTTTTTTGGAATAGCCCAGTTTTAATTTCAAAAGTTGGTAACCCTATCCGGATAAAATTTGGAACGAACGGCCTTGACTTCGCACGTTGCGCCGAGCGGAATGAAAGCAGAGCATTCCGATGATAGCGTTCTAACTGAACCGACGCCTACACCGTAAATTGCACAAAAAAATTAAATACCAGAAAGACGTATGAGTTTAATTTTATTAATATATCGTTAATACATTCTTACATACGTCTTTGTTTTTCATATGAAGCGATATGGTTACCGATTAAAATTTCGTAAGAATACTTCGTATCACTTATTCGGCCCGTTGGTCATAGATCGTGGTCAACAACCTCAATATTAACCGACTTCAAGGTCGCTTAGGTGACATTGTAGAACGTAACTGCGCAGGCGTTTGTACGCTGCACACTTCTACAATGAAAACACAAGTGTGAAATACGTATAGATTGCAATTATTGTGTAACTCGGAACATAGATGGTGCTGCATGTTCTTCGATATTGCGTAGTGCATATATTAATATTGATATTTTAACCTTAGCACAGAGTACATATGAACTTGTTCAAGGTTAATTAAGTTTGTGCATATACGTTAAGCTAAAGAGCACACGTTGTCCTGTTTTAAATTAATGTATATTAAATTTTATAATGGTTCTGACTCATACTATCCGAACACGTTGGAAATGCCAAATTCAATTTGAAACATCAATTAATATACGAAAAATGATCTCATAATGGTCTACATGCCTTCAGATATACAAAGACAAAACCTTTTTCAACGCCTTTCCTGAAAATATAGAAGTGAATAACACTTGCTGGCAAATTATACATCTTGGTTTGTCCATTGCACGTATTTATTTACGAAGACGACGCTCTTCCTGGGATGCTATGTAAGTTTTCAGACATCAATCTGAGTATTTCTTAGGCCAACGTTACCAATGCATGGTTTTAGTTAGGCTTATCTTGCCCGAGGTTTACAGACATTGACAGAGAAATGACCACTAAGAAATGTTCGACCACTATTTTTGGTCTATAAGTTACCTTGTTTAATTTATCTTTGCTTCCATTTTGTAAGTGAATATGTTAAGTTAAAACTGTTTTAGAAGTCTGTATTGACGTCACTCGTTTTTATAGTAGGTATAAAAACTAAGTGATACAACATTGACGGTGGTTATAGAGTAGCCTTTAAGAATATTTTTATTTTGTAGATCGGGTGTCGAAGTGTCAATGTTTTACGTAGATTTTATTCTAGTTTTTTTTTTAAGTTTAGGGTTTTCGAGACCTCGACATAGCTATGTGTGTATATTATATAGCATATACCCACTTGATAACAGAAATACTGTTGGGAATTAAATAGTGATACCGATCTAGAAGGCTTTATAAAAATCAGCCATAGGACTAGAAGTGCCTAGGTTTTTCCGAGACTCAAAGGCCCAAGGCAAAGGATACTGGGAACTCCTCCCATTGGAAAGCACGATCTTCAGATCCACTGAACTGTGGTGACTCCGAAACATTTTAAAGCGGAATAAAGTGAACATAGGTAAAATCATAAATTTTACTATCCGATATCAAAGTTGCGAATGTAAGTTAGAAGTTAGATTTAAGTAAATTAACTTACCGTACCGGATGTATGTTATCTCTGGAAGTTTTTAAAGTAGATATTTATTTAAGTTAGTTCGAGAGAAGTATGGAGTCGAACTTTAACTGTTCTGCTTATCGTTATTCTACTCATTTTGTGTCTGAAGAATTAAACAGCAAGTGGACTGTAGCGCAAGAGAATGTCACAGATAACTTTTTCACTATCACTATAGGTCTAAGAAACAAAACAAACAACTTTAACGTGAATGACCTTAATTATGAAGCGAAAAGCGATAACTGTGTGCGAATATTGAAGAATTCAATAAGACGTCTGTATAATAGGTCCACGCCTAGACTCCTTGCAAAGCAAAGCAGATATCTGTCATAGATAAAATAAGGCATTTGAAACTCTTTTTATACATGAGGAGCGGTCAGAGCTCGGGATCCCCGGCAAATTCATTCGCAGATATTTTTCGAACCTACGGCAGCCTTTACTTTTTATTTAAGAAACGTTTATACATCCAATAGGACAAATTTAGCGCACTATAACTTGGCGGCGGCATGCGAGGCGGCGAGGGTGAGTGCTATGAAAAAATAGGAAATTGAGGAAAAATTAAGATTTGAATAATTTTATTGCCCATCAAAAATAATAAGCGAAGCGGAAAAAATAAAAGTAAGGAATGACTTTTATAACCCATTAGATCAATCAATCGGAAGAATACTTATTTTCATTATTCAGACTAGATATAGGGAGCCAAACGTATATGGAATTATCTGCGATTTACTTCAGCGTTTGCCTTGGACTGCAAGATTTAATTAAATTAGTTAATACAATTGCATTAAATTAGATGACATAGAAACTCAGTGAAAAGTTCATTAATAGATCAGTTCACCAGGCGTGCCACTTACTGTATGGTCGATCGATTTCTGAACACCTTAACCAATCAGACTCCGGGTTCCTAAATCATTCGCTTACCATCCTTGCGAAGTCCATTCATAACTATGTGCTGGATGTTGACATATACAACCTTCATCACCAACTATTTCCCTAAACCATGCAATAATAATAATATATATAATAAGTAATAATCTCCAAGAATGCCGTTCATTTAAACTTTTATTAATATAAACACTTCTGGATTTTCAGTAGCCGCGTTTTCAGCAACGATCGTAGTCGTGAATTATGCGTCATAAATCTAATGGTATGCTGTAACGAGACGTAAACGCGTCGAAGTGATAACCAGTTGGTTAGTGCGCGCTCCGCATCGGAGAGCGATCGACGAAATCCTCGGGATGACGCGGTACGCTACGGGATTCGTTTTATAGCCTTCCCCGTATAATGCGCACGGGTAATGGTGAAGCTTTTAACTTTCAAAAGAGTTTTGGTTATTATAATAACTTCTATATATGAAAATTTAAATCTACGTACGTTAGAAACACGCAGTAGTCAAACGTAGTGAGTATTGCCAGATTTTTTGGAAGGGGAGTCTAAAGAGTGATTATGAATCATCAGACCACATGCGGTTACTGCTGGACTTATGTATCCCACAAGAATTACATGATATCTAGTAGATTCCTTCCCAATCCATACACATTAGCTAGCCCGCATCAAAGCTAATGGATACGTTTACGTAAATGTAGTTCAGTAGGTAGTCTTGGCTCTAAGTACAGATAAATACTTACTTAATAATCCAAAAGTATGGCAGGAAGGAAGGTTTTGCTTTCATAGTAATTTTCAGAAAGTTAATGGATATAAAGTATAGTAGACGAACTAGTAATACTGCAATTTGTGCCTCAACTTTGGAAAATTAAACTAAGTACATTGCAAATTGAATATCAGACTTATTAACATTAAGAAGCAATAAATAAAAAGAATGATTGTAACTAATATCACTTAGGTATTAGCATTTGGTTTATTTTAACTATTGGAGATACAATTAGAATCATGGTCGACATATAAAAACACGTCTTCCTCATTCTAATCCGTTTATTTTGCATTCGTTAGATAACTTCAGCGCTGTATTTTATCCCGGCGCGACCGGTTCGAAGGGCCTTTATCAACGGATAGCGGGCGACCTCGCAGCTTTTTGTCTGTTACTGAACGTTTCCGCTTACATTTTGTATAATTTTTTTTCTCAAAAAGATTGAAGGTATTTCCGCGTTTAAATTCGGTATTCAATATTTGATTTACACATAAAAAAGTAATAAGTTCTCACGACTGCAATATCAATTTCTTATAAGTAGGAACACATATTTAAATTGTAAGGATAACTTCATTCTCATTATTGAGTTCCAAGGGTCCTTATTATATAAGTACACAAGATTGTAGTATGTATGTTCACTACCCTACAAAATACAAAAAAACTCTCGCCCCGACTTCGTTCTGGTAGATAGATAAATAGAAAATTATATAACCTATGACGCTCAATAACGTGGCTTTATATTGGTAAAAGAATTTTTGAAATCGGTTCAGTAGACCAAGAGATTATCCCCTACAACCTCACAAACTATACCTCCTTATATTAGTATAGATTTGTGTTTTGATTTAATCATTCATTGAACATGCATCGTGATAATGGTTTATTCGATACCATTTTCTGTTAATGCAGTTTGGGTTATTTCTATTATTTATGGAAGTGATAGTAGTAAGAAGAAGTATCATGATTCAAGACAAATGACATTTTATCTAAATTTAATTATGTTCATTTAAGGTTCTTCCACAAACACTCAGATTTTCTTTGCAAGAAGACGAAGAGGAGGAGAGGAGGAGTGTTTCCATCAAGAAGCACCTGTATTTATTAAAATTACTGGATCTAAACCTGCCATGTTACATTTTTATCGAATCAAACGTGCTAGCAGAATTTGTTTCATAAATGAACAACAACAGCCGCGATATGTATGGGTCGACTCGACCAGGGAAATACCTCAGTCGATTCGACCAGGAAAATACCTCACAAAATACCGAAGTGAAATAGAGCAGATGAGTAATTGACATTTCTGCGTTTCTTCCGACGAGTAAGATGTTGGATATTCTTGTTACTTCCCTTACTTTCTTAGTAAAAGAGATATGACTAGTAGCGGGAAGTACCTTCCATAGATATGGGTCTTAAATGTATGTTGTAGTAAAAATAAATAATTTATAATATTACGTTATTAGACATGTAATTATAAACACATCGTATATTATAATTACGAACAAAAAACCTATATTCGTAGGAACATGCATTAAACAAAAGTCTTGAGTAAAAATGATATTCTTTTACTATGAAAATATTGTACACAATTTTTATCAATTTCCTGTGGAGCGTACAAATTAATCGGATTTCGGGAGCCGTCCAGTCGCCGATTATCCGGTCGGCAGGCTATTCAGGAGGCGGTTATAATTTTTACCGGGAGCATTCTCGTTTTTCACCCGGGCGCACAGCGTTGAAGGCAAATTGAATTTTTTGTTACGCCTCAGCGGACTAATTCGGGTAATACGGTTAGTGCGATGCATGCTGCGCCGAAGCTACCAGCAATTTCCCGGGCGAAGAACGCTCGACTCCTATAATTCGTACATCACTTAAGTCGGGTGAATATGAATAATAAAATCACACGCCTCTATCACAACGAATATAAGGAGTAATCGCTAATCGAATCATGCCATTTACAGCCCACGAGGATGAGAACATTGCGTGGTACTGTTGTCACAGTGAAATGAGAGTAATATGGGTCGCTCTCTCTTTGATGTCAGGCTTAAGCACGATGTAGAGATCGGTGTGATCCGCAGAAGATCTTGAAGATGAGCACAAGATGGCTCTGACGGTTACAAGCCTACATTAATCTGTCTCCCCTCTTATCTTTGGAAAATTCTTCGAGAACAAAAATGAAAAAATAACAAGCATAACAACAAGCATATATTTTCCTAAATAACAGCGGGATGCCTATTACTATATTTGGCAAAAGACGAAGTGGAGATTTGCCTTGATGGACATGTTATGACTATTGGTGTATTTTAGTTATGACTGTGATATTTATAGATGCATCTCGAGCGGCGTAGGTTGACCAGTGCTTATCACCCGCTGCCCCGACTGACTGATACGTTCAATGTCATACCACACATTTATATTTAATGTCACCTATACACGACAAGAGTAACAAATATTTATTGAAATATCGTGGAATGTTTATTTTATATAGATGCACCAGTAGCATCTATATCATTTTGTGGAAGAAAACAAATGGTAAACCTGATGTTAAACGATCCTAATTGAGACTTTTATAAAACAAACAACAAATCAAATTCCGAATTTCGCAAATTGGACTTTTGCACATCAAATTCTAGTTTAAAAAAATCTAATTAGGACAGTTTCGTGTCAATTTGATTCATAAATGTCTGAATTTGATCGTTAAACGCTGAATTTGATATTACAAAGTCCGAATTTGATATGAAAAACATCCCAAGGCTGGCTAAACCGTCTATTGTTCATTTGTAGTTGAACGGATATTATGATGAACCGAATTTGTAGTTAAAAAGCCATAATAGTAGTATAGTATAGTAACTATAAGATTTGAAAGTATTAGAGTGTTTACTGTTACGTACTTTTGCCTAACTTGTACTTTTTTACTATTGGTATTAGTGAGCAAACGATGTAAGTTTTCATTTTCGTCTAGTTGCGAACGAAAACCAAGATATTTAATTATTGCTGGTTGGTACGCAAAGTCCTTGTATTAGTACTCTATTTATAGCTCCACGTGGCTTTAGAACTGTCGATAAGAGTACTAAATCATGTTAATATCAGGTTTAGCAATATCGCACTATCTTTTATATCAGACATCACTTGAATTAGTCCAACAACACCTGGTGGTTTTCACATTTGTATCCTTCTAGAACCTTGACGAACACGATTTTAACATTATGGTATTAATAAGAAGTGGGATTGTAATTCATGGAATTGTAGAGTTAATATGTGTTCATTTACACTCGACACTATACTAACAAATAAATTCGGTAATTCATCAACAGAATAAAAACTTTTTTTAAAAAAATATTAATACACAACAAATGCCTCATTAGAGACGCTATCAAAAAGAAACAAATAAAATGGCATTAAAAATAACAACCGAAGAGGAGAAAAATGTTAAATAGTTTTCATTCAGCACTTATGCGTGTTTAAACCAAGGCACATTTTTGCGACGCGGAGAATGAACTCAAGACTTGGAACAAAAATTGTAAAACCATAAATCTTCTTTCATACCTTTGGAATTGATACTAAAGTTATGTTAAAAAAGACGATTTACCGCCGTAGAGCAAGTTGTGACGATTCGCCGTCTTGTGGCGATTTGCAGCTTATTGCAGCGACTTGTCTCTTAATGCGGTCCGCTTATTACGAAAGGCATTGGGTAAGGCAAATGTTCATCAATAGGTACGACGATGATGATGTTATCAGAACAAAGGTACAATATATTTTCTATTGAACCTTTTCTCCAACAAAATGAAAACCACCAGGAAGAAAAGAATCTTTCACCAAACTTGTATGCTAAACTTACTAATGGACGTTTTCAATAGAAGTGTAAACATACCTGTAAAACAAAAAAATATATAATTAGTATGTATGTAATTTACAATAAAATAACATTTACTGCAACGAGTAAGCTATAATTAAAGTCTTAATAATTATTTTAGTTGTGTAATTATCTGAAGGTTTATCAACAAATTACATTTCTATATTAACTTCATATATACTTTATACGTATGTCCATTTAAATATTTAATTGAAGCAATAACTTAATAAGTAATAGATTACTTAAAACCTATAGAAAGTATGTCAATTGAATAAAAAATTAATCTAATGACAGATTTTAACATTCAACATTGTCTTAAAGGTCAAATAAAAAGGGAGTATCTATGAATGTAATAATAATATAATATAAAAAAACATCAAACCTAGACAAAAAATCTTAAGTAAATACTTTGACAATATATCTAAAATACCTACAAGGAATGATAACACAATTATGATTAACTTTATTAATCGATATCAATGATAATAATTCGTTACTAATGATTTTAGTCTAAAGTCTAAACGATGAGCGTACTGCATATAATTATACTGTATGTAACTTGCATATATTTTATTAAACAACTTTTATTCCAATGCATATATTAAATAAAAATTATACAATAACTGCATATGCTCCACACAAAATAGCGGAATATAGTATAGTAAGTATTCCACAAAATAAAGTACGGGAAGTGTTATGGATCGTATTAAGGAAAAGTATCGGTGAATAAAATGGTCGTGCTAGTTCCATCATTTTTAACTTAATACTGTTCAAATTTTTATTAAGTTATCAAACGAAAAATGACGTGTATCTCTGCCTCTGTCAGACAATTCCGAGTGCAACCCATCCAGCTATTAATAATTCAAACAGCTAATAAGGTATCACAACATAAATTAATTATGAGGCGGAACGAAGTTTACCGGGTCAGCTAATACTTATACACCTATGACAGGAAACTTCTCAGTTTAATTTAATTTACTTAACTTTTCTGTTTTCATTTTAAACGAGATAAAGTCATCGAGCAGTGACAACACAGATATGATCTTGGTGCTGCACTGCAACATTTAATTTAGCTTCATGTGGCTCGTCCACTTATCACTTTCGACGTTCGATCATGGGCGTTTTTAATTAGCCTTACAAGCACTTATATATATCATAAACCTATACAATTACAGTAAGTTATAACTAATTATAATTGCAGAATTTGTTAACGAGATAATAATTATAAGATAAACGACGCTTATAGAACTTCTTGATGAAGTTATCCTAGCAAAATAAAGTAAATGAACTTTAAAAGAAAAGAAATAAATCTGCAGATAGTTCTATTAAAGATTCTGTCAATCGAAAGACTTCCTGCCGTCTGCTTGGGTCCGGTAATCGAAGCTGGAGCGATGCCAACTCAGCGCAGACGTTTTTGCGAGTTTTGCATAAACCTTCAAAATGCATATGACGAAAGGCGAGCAAGTTGCACACTATCTTCGTATCAAATCTACAGCAGCTACGTGTATTTTTCTAGCGCTGATGTACAATAGATTTGTGATGTCTGGAACTCGGTCAATTATAATTGTATTCAAAACTGCACTCTCTTAACTTTACACTTTGCTTTATCGGTCATTGGGAGTGTATATGCCGCTGAGTCGTAGGATGTGACAATTTATCAACTCATATCGCATTCCAAATTCAAAATTGAATAATCTTACGATAAACGTTATCTCATCACAATGTCAGCGACGTAGGCAGAGTAAATTTACTTAGTCGAAATTATTAGTTTCGGGTACTAGCCATTAAACTGCATCCAGAACCACCGGAGGACGGGTACCAGGGTCTCTTTTTTAG
The DNA here is from genome assembly GCA_000931545.1 of Papilio glaucus. NCBI lineage: Eukaryota > Metazoa > Arthropoda > Insecta > Lepidoptera > Papilionidae > Papilio > Papilio glaucus. Next base: position 209,391 of record JWHW01051761.1, on the reverse strand, counting down.
TATGGTGGAACACACTGCGATCGCAAGCTCGCCTGCCAAGCGTGGCGATTACGGTACGACCCCCAATGATGACAACATGGCCCCCATATTATAGCGATTAATTATAAAAATCGTTATGTAAATATAAATATATAACATTCTCATATTATATAAGGTGAAGATTTGTTAATTGTTTTAAAAAATTTGGTTCTAATATCAATCGAATTTTGTTAACACTTCAAAAAATAAATAAATTCTAACTCAGAACTACTAATGAAGTTGAACATAACAAACATAAAAAAACATACACACGAATTGATAACCTCTTCCTTTTTTCAGTCGGTTAAAAATAATGACGAAATCAAAATAATCATTGAGAAGGTATTTAAATATTATTTTGAATATTTAACTTTTTTAAAGATTTGAGCGTACGTTGAGCAAACTTATTACGGTAATATATGTAGATGGAATTCAACGCGGAAGTAATTTACGATTTGCGGCCTTGGCCCGCTCGGGACCGAGCTTGTATTACTAACGCCCTATTTCCCCGATGACGTATCTGCGCGTACTTAAAACCACATTGACCCTTCCCACGTCAAGTTTAGTCTCACGTATTTCCTAGACGATATGATTTTTACGATACAAAGATGCTAATGTTGAAGCGGGACACCTGGAGGTGGACTAAAAAAAGTAACAATCACAAAATAAGTTGTTACCTTTTTTGTAACAAGAGGATAGGAATGAATACAGGATAAGAATAAAGAAACAGACGAAACGCAGAAGTAAAAACATGTATCCACTTCCCGCTCGTATTCTTTCAGATCGTGGCCACTCTCCGGTAGAACTGGCTAATTCATACAACAGCTGCTGATGGTTCTATTATTGTTTTGGAAGTACAAGGGTCTGGTTAGTCTAAAACCTCCTAGATGAGTTCCTAAAATTAAAAGATATTGGTTGATTGAAAACAACTAAAACATCTTTGGTATAGGCGAATTAAATACTGGCTGATTCAATCTGACGCATATTGTGTGTCTTGGAACTCAGATTTGATTGATTAGGATCAAAGATTCAGAAATATCAAAGCGATTTAAATTTTATTTTTATAATCGTTGTTTGATATTTAATTATATTTATCTCTTATTTCTTATCCATTTCTACCAAATCATTAAATTGATAACAACTCATAAATTACTAATCTACTATGAGTTAACAAAGCACAAGTGATGACAAGGGAAATAAAAAATCTTACGTAATAAAAGTCATAAGAATAATTTTGCTTGTATGACATTCACTGACTGACGTAATTATAGAACATTCATATTACACTCCATGTAAGTTACAAATGCTCGCATTTTATTTAAAGCAATTAGTAAAACCTATCAAAAGAAGTATCATTTAAATAATAGATGTAATTCAATTTAAATTCTATTTTTTATCACTTTTACACAAAAGGAATTGATTTGTCAATTTACCTTTAAAAACAGAAAAATATTAATAAATCCAGAACAAAATAATTATATTGCATAACGCACTGATCATTTGAAATAACACACAACTAAACTACCTACACGAAAATCACAAAATTTAATAAACGTAAATATACAAGACACTAGTTTGTAATAAACACAATCAGTGTACTGTAAAAAACGTGCATATGATGTTGAATAGAACACAAACCATTTAAAATAGTGGGTTACGTAACAATCATTGGTTTGATGATTAGAGGTTGTTATCTAAAAAAAGGCGCGAAGCTTCCACGGCTTGCGGCAAGGCCGCAGAGCACGTGGACGGGGCGCCTGTTGCTAGTCGCGCGTTGCTGCCCCCCTCCGTCGCCCCCGCGGTCGCTCGCACCAGCCCGCCGCCTCGCTTCGTACGACGCAGATTAGACTTGGTGCGATGTTGCCATACTTATGCGTACAGCGGCCAGTGTTATAAAGAAATAGTTTGCCACTGAATAAGTATTGTTTTTAGATGTAGTGGTAAATTAACATAAAGTACAATTTGTATTATTATAAATAAACAATTATAAAGGATTATTTACGTGTTAAAACATTTGGGATTTTATGTAGAATAACGAACGCCGGACATGGTGGCATTTTGAATTTTCCTACAATTTTTAATTCAAAGTTGCATTGCAAAATATACACACGTAGTGTTAAGACGTTAACATCGTTTCTTATTTCTGTTCTACTGTTATCAGTTAAAAAATATATTATTCTTTTGTGTTCTGCACGATGATTAAATGAATTTTGCCGAGAATTTCCAAAGCTGAAAACAGTGTAATCTAACTAACTACAACCACTAGTCAGTGAGAGTTTACTACTAGTAGTTTTGTAATATGACAGTCGCTAAAGTCGCAGGAAAATCCATCAAATGAAAACCAAATAAAGCGTACTGTATGGAAACGGAATGTTCGTGTATTACCCCTCCTTCGATTTCAGATAGAAGAATAAAGGAAACGGATCTTTACATGCGAATGTTAGTTTGTATGTTTGTTACGCTTTAACGACTCAACCGAACAACATGATATCTCACACACACGTACATTATCAGGGGTACTGAAAATGACATGGGGTACGTACTGTAGCGTATAGTAATTAAGTAGGTTGTATGTAGTATCTGTGGGGGCAACCTTCACATGCCTCACCTCAGCCACAGCAGCGCGCCGCACTTACCTTTTATCCCGAAAATAAAACTGTTCTCGACATATATAAAACCTACATTAACGTTATCAGTTGCCATGGTAACATATTATAACAAATTTAAAAATTTCGTGAAAAATGAGAAACAACAACAGCCAATATTAATGTAAATAAATTGCATTATTAACCTACTGACATAATTCCTCTCTCTGACATTCTAATGTAGCAACAATGCATGACGTCACGGGCTCGGGTCGTGTTTACAAACAATCCGCTGCGTTGATCTTTAGCGCGTAAACCCTTTAAACGGCATTTCCCGCCTTTCTAACGATAATGTGTATAAAACTTAACTGAAAATATATTTGTTACATGTTATATCATTCATCTGAATTCTATAAACTTATTACAATTAATGATAGTGTTAAAGAAATAAGTAATTTTATTTTATTTTTAATCAAAATATCATTTATTTTGTCTTGTGTGTACTTGAGTGAAGAAAACGATTATATATAAAGATAAAGACAAGGCTTTCTGGAGGAAACTTTGATTCTTCTGAGTCGAGCGTGTCGTTAAGGACAAGGAAACCACGGGGGTATACTAGCTCCCACTACTAGTTAGTTCCGCCGGATAAAGGATTGAATACAATATTAATAAATCCTAAAGCGTTTTTATTTATAAAAGGGAATTACATTTACAATGTAATAAAATATATAGTACCTTTCTACATTTTAATTATGAACAAAAAGTACCGTTTTAAATATATAAGTTTCTCGTAATTAAAATACCAATGTACTTTTTTCAAATTGATTTTGAAAATGAAAGCAATAATTATATTAAGTCTAGACAATCAAGTATGTTTATGATTTCGTAGAATTCTAGAATACCCATACGAAAAGTTCTAGAAACGGCAGTAATCTTTACAAATGACCCCCCAGTTGCAATCAAAGCAAACGTATTTATTTTTTTAAGATCAATTAAGACCCATAAGCTCGGACGCATCTTATCCAAAAATTAAGTAGGTATCGACCTAAGCCGATGTTTCCTTAAGGAGATCTCGGGTTTAGAATAAGCGAATTCTGAGCTCGGCTACCTCAAGCTGAAACTGTCAGATGTCTCATCAAGTCAAATAGTGGCATGCCAACATTAATAAAGATCAATTATTTTGATAAGTTTGCAGATAAAGTTATTTTTGCCATTCCTATTATGAGCCTTCAATTACTAACAGTTATTATTAAGGCTCAGCTACATTAGAGTGATGTTAGTATCGCGTGCCAGCGGACGATCAGAAATTCTGACGACATGTCGCGCCCTAGCTCTTCATTTTGATAACCCTGATTGGGTGTTGATGAACTACACATATATGTATGTATGCGACATTAGTTATAATTTGAAATTACGTTTATTTTCTTCACACACACACCGCCACAATAAACCGCCGCTTTTGTTTAAAGTTTACCGTCCTCATCTAATGTACCATAAGGAATAAACATTAATTTAAACTTCAAGCTCAACAGTAACGTCAATTTCTGGCCTAGAGGTAGATATAGGTATAGGTACCATACTAACCTAGCCAAAACTGGTCCGACAGTGATGGTAATTGAGGAACTAAATTTGTTGTGCTCATTCAGTCTGAAAAAATCATCGCCACCCAAATATAGAGATTGATCCTAGAGTCCCCGAAGTTAGTGGCAAACCAATGTGTAGTACAATAACGATCACAAATAAGTTTATTCTTATTGTCTTAAAAATCATAACCGTAATCACTGCCGACCCCTGTGGGTTACGGGCGTGAGCGCATAGTATTATTAATTTAACATTTAAACTTTCAATTAAGAGACATCTCTGAAGTTCGAGATTCTAAAAAATAAATTATAATTAGAAATAATCGAGAAATTTTCGAGCGTCGCGTGTTTCCGTTGTTATGGCAACCGTCAGGGCCTTGGAAATAAATAAAATTAAAAAAAGCACTTTTCTGCGATACGGCACAAACAAGACTCCGTTTAAGGCATGTGTCGAACAGTGATTTTAAATTAAAGCTTCAGGACTTACTTGAAATTACATATACACCAACAAAACATTTAATGTACAGTTGGTTGCCAAGACTCATAAGTTTGTAATGATTTGACTGTTTGAAGGTATGATATCTCTAGAATAGATAAATCCCTAGCTGGACTCGAATCTTAAATGTACGGCCCTTTTATAATTGTTACAAAAACTTTCTCTTATTGACTTGAATGTTATGTAATGAATGAGCGAATACGTTATTCAGCTTTCTAGCATCATCCCGACCAATACTAGGACGGTAAAAATAGGACGCAACGCTTAAAAAGGAGGTCCCCGTTGCTTCAGCTCGTCTTGACGGGGGAAATTACGTGTACCCAGATTAATTTGGTTTTGCGTTCTATGAAAAATATTACATATAAAATAGACTAAGTAAACCTGCTCCTACTTTATTATTTAATAAAAAAAAATGTGATTCATTTTACTTATAGTCATATGACTTATCAGAATATAACATATTTATATCGAGTATTGTGTTTGTATCTTTTCAGTAGATATGTACACCAGTAGAGAGGGATGCTGTCAAGCAACCAGTCAGTCTTGCGACGGATACGAGACGAGTTAGGTGTGCGCCTGCGCTCGGAGCTGTGTATAGTAAATAAGCCAGTGAGCCAGTAATTTATATATACATAATTAGTTCCTTGTTCCTTTGGATGTAAAGACTATAGGTTAATAGGACATTAAAACCTGAAACACTAAATGAACATTGTATACTTTTTGTTTTCTTTGAGTCTGTTTGACCAGGTTAACTTACTTACTTATAGTACGTACTTATAGTCGTATAATAGGTACGACCGTCGTGGGAGCTTTTGTTTTTCAGTTAATTAACTACGTTTCTTGTTTTTCCCTTAAAACTATATCTATCCCATAAAATATAAATAAATGCTTTACAAAGAAAACTGGTTTTTCTTTTAAATCGTAATGGAAAATACTAATTCTTAACCGACTAATTAAGAAATTCAGGGTACCAAAGAAATTTAAAAACTGTTGATGCTGTGTGAGATACAAACTATGATTATCAGCCGTAAAATATCATTAGTAAGACAATTTATTCATTGAAGTTACGAGGATTTTTTTATGATGAAAGATTGTAACCTTGTCACGTTCAAGGGAGTTTACCTCAACGCTATAAAAACAAGCAACAATTTAAAACGACATTGCGTGCAATTCCTTAAAAATGTAGGTCGTAACCTGATGTAACAAACGTAATTGTTGCATAATGCTATGCCAAGGTCGCTTTGATATACTTTATTTGGTAATTATCTCTGTTTTATAAAGCGAAAGCATACCACATGTATTGTGTTTTTACTATTCAACTTCATCATGTTTTAATTTAAAACACTTTTGTAACAGACAATACTTATAATGAATGATTTCTTATATTTACGTGAAGACTATACGTTGGAATAAAACTAATTTTATCGCGTTTTATTTAACTTTTGGCTCTCGAGCACGTTTCGAGCCCTTTACAGCGCTGGTCATGGAGGTGGGGCTAAGGTGTGTGACGACAGTGTGGAATGATCTGTCCCCAGCGGTATTTCCAAACCAGTATTGGTTTTAGTGTATTTTAAAAGAACGCACTAATTCCGTAATAGACGACAATGGAAGTACATGGATGCATGATATGGGTGACATGACATTAGATTTTCGTCGTGCCTAAGTTAAATTTATGCATACAGTATAAAATATAGGATAAAGTTTTAGTTCGAGACGACGTGTGGTTGACTTGAGGGTCAGCTTAGACGGGCCAAGGTCGCGTATGCCTTCTTTTGGAAACAAGGTTTGTGGGAACTTGTTGTATATGCAATACAATTCGATCAAGGCATAATATTAAGTGCACATGAATACAAGTAAACTACTTTCAAATGCATACTTCATGTTTACTGATTGTGGCGTAGAATGATTCAACACACATGTTAAGGGTACAGAGAAACACGAAGATGATTTTTTTTAAATTAGGCAGTCGTTGTGGACTGTGTGAATATAGTATTAGTCTTATGGTGGCTTATTTTAAGAGGTATTTATTCAAATTAAAACTAATCAACTCAACACGCATTGTAGAATGGTTCCAGTACATAAAAATTACAATAAAAATATACTGTTGACATTGTTGTTCATGACATGATTCCGTAAGATTAAACCCAATTTAAATAGTCTCACATATCTTTACAAGATGTAATTTAATTACTATTTTTTCAAATCTACATTTGTATTTGTCTGTATTTGGTCTACTAAAACATTATATTTAAAATTAAAAAAAAAACTAAACAAATACTGTAAAATGATATGAAGTGATAGCTTTCGAGACGGTCTGACCTAGAATTGTAGTGGAAAGTTCCACGAATCGGTTTCCCGCGCGGCGTAGCGGGGCGAGGTGAGGAGCGCCGCAAGCACGACCACGCATGCGCGCCGCCACCACTTGTTGCCGCCACGTGACACGACTTGTGGGAACAACGCTGCGACGACCATATGACAATGACGTCACATTGTAAATAAACGTAACAACCAATTTAGTTTCGTCTTAAAAAAATCTTACTACGACCTCGCAGATCTCGAGATAGTAGTTGGTTTAAGTTTAAGGGATATATAGATACTTCTTTTTGTAAGCTTGTAAACAATAGTTTATTGAGTAACGACTCCGCAGCCTGCAGAATAGTATTTATATAGTATATTAACTGCACCTGGATACGTTGCAACGTTAAGTAAAGTAAAAAAGTGTTTGGTTGCATATTTCTTTTGTCGTAGTCACTTCAAATATGTCAAAATATCAAAGCATTGTGCAGTTTTATCTAAAACGTTTCATCACAATCTGAGCTTTATATGGTTAGGAATACATGAGGACAAAGAAACGGACATATATACGGACACACATTGATTTTTATTTGTATATTTTAGTTTTTATTGTTGTTGTATAGTTTTTATATATGTATTTTTTGTACATTAATAAGCACAAAAATAAAGAATTTTGGCGGTAGGTGTTAAATGAAAACTAAAATATAACTATAGGCGTCCTTGGTCATCTGATGCAGAAAGTGGTGCTTCTAGACACTGACCGGATCGTCCAAAGGATTCTTACGTTTCTCTCTGAATACCTACTTAATACTTGAGTAAAGGAAGGAGACAGTACATTTAAATTATTTTTTACGACTTTAAAACCCTTCTGAGGGTTAAATATTATGTTTTTTAAATATTATGTTTTTATCAATTTTATCACAATTATTGCTTTATTGGAACTTTCTTTGCATTTTTATTTAAAGTGTCAACCATTCTAAGACTTTCACTTTTTAAAAATTGAAAAATTCCATCCTTCCCACCTGGTTTTCAGGTTTCAGGTTGGCCTGTGTTATTTATGTAATTAAGAATATACTAAGCGTGGAAAGTCACAAGTGGAATGAATTATAGAACGTTTCGAGCGTTGATGTAAATAATACAAAGTTAGAGAAAATAAAGCAAGAGCTTAAAGAGTTTGTAACTGCGAACAATGAACTTTAATTAGGTTAACATAATTTTTATAAAAAAAAATAGAATTTTTAATTTAACTTTAGTGGAGTACTTAATGGATATTAACGTTTAAATATAATAAAAAAGTCTTATACGCTGACGAAAAACTCCATAAAGTACTGTTTGTTACTTTAAGTTTTTAAAATCCCTCGAAATTTGTCAATGGGTCGTTGTGAGCTTGGCGCGAAATGATGATGTCATTAGTGTGGTTTTCGCAGCGACCACAACGATCATAGTCAAGTGGAAAGGCTAAAGGAGCATTTTACGCGATGTTAACGCTTAATGGAACGCAGCCTATGTCTCATTGGAGTTTTCACGTCACTCTGACATCGTCATTCGTCTAAGTATACATTTAAATTATATCGTAAAGGAAAATGTATTAGTGTTGTGTGTGAGTGATTATTTGTTACATCTATACGCCTTAACGACTAAACCGATCGAAATTTTGCGCACACAGGTGTACAGAAAATGACATAGCATATAAAAATACACCCCGAATAAAAAAAACCGGTTCCCGAGGGCCAGAAAAGCATAACCTTCACTTACAATATCGGTCTCCGTAGTATATATCTTACTACGTACGTGTAAGATAGATATATAATTGCACTATATTGTTATGTTTTTACAATAACAAATTTCTAGACATACATACTATTCCTATAATTCAAAGTGCGCGATATCAAGTTACAAATTATTGTATACAAACCTGAGGGCGACAGCTAGTATTTACAATTTTTTATAAGTTCAAGCAAATATTTGAGAATCGACTTCTCATATGAAATATTATGCGGTAAATAAATTAAAATAATAAAATTGCAAATATATTTTATTTAAAAAAACTTGGACTCGCTTCGTCGATTTGGCGTTGCAATCGGCGCAAAGACTCCGTCACCGAGCAATTCTCGGTTGTATTTGTACCTACCGTTCAATGACCCCGAGTTATGAACAGGGTTATCAATTTATTAAAAGTATCTAACTTGAAAAAGGAAAAACGTATATTATTTTGAAAGAGTTACAAATAAAAATGACGTTAATAAGATATTACGCATTATTAAAATATTTAAATACAAAAAGGTGTCTGTTTTGACATCCCCTATTCACTAATATTGTATCAGCTCCCGAATGTGATGTTGGATATTATCCTTGAGACGTTTTGAACATCGCATCATATTTTTGAATCTCGCCTAAAAGTCATACCTAGGCCTAAGCTTCTACATTTTGTTAAACCAATTAAATATCAAACAATATTATGATTCTACAAAATGGAATTGCCAATTGAATTTATTAAAAAAAATAAAAAAGTAACGTAATAGGTAAAGTGGCAACACTAGTTCATCAGTTAGCTCATAATTAAAAACAAATGGAGAAAAATAAAAGGCATGATAACCGCATCTGCGCCCTACTCAGCGAGTAACGGTGAACGAACCACGCTAAATAGATCGTAAACCGGTCACAAGTGTTACAACGCAAGGGTAACGACAACGCAGGGTTAACGGAGGTTAAGGCTATCAATCATCACGATGCGTTTGGAAATTTTAGCGACACGTGCTTCAAGCCACTTGCATTTGATAGTTATTATGTAAATTTAAAGAAATAAAAATGTTATACGTTTTATAATATTAAGATAGACGATGGAAAATTTTTACTTATCTGTCAGTTTTAATTTTAAAATTCAAAATACTTTGTGCATTTATAATTTTGTAAATTGCTCGCAGTTTGTAATTTAAATGCTATGAGAATTTAATTCTTACTTCCAACGATTAATACTTTAATTTTAATATATAATTCATTTGCAAATGTCATTAACGTTTTTTGTACGCCACTCAGTAGGTACGTTATCGGAGTTAAAGTCTCACATTACTGTGGACTCATAGAACATTTGTACAGTAGTGAGGAGTCAGCATGTGTCTATGACGGCTCTTCTGGCAATACACAATGCTGTACTAGTCTCCCTCTTTAATGTATGGAAGTGAGAGAGTGGGTTAGTCAGGAAAAGCATGTCAGTAAAGTTAATGCCGTTGAAATGCGATCCTTAAGAGGCATGAGGCGTGAAGTTGAATAATAGGTTTAAAAATAGCGTTATGAGGGAAAAGTGTGGCTTAAAAGTGGATGTTGTGACTAGAATTGGGAAAGGTACGCTTCGGTGGTTCGGGTATGTTAAAGAATGAACGGATAATAACGAAACAAATTTATGTTGCAAAAGTGAGTGGCAGTGTTTGCAGGGAACATCCAAGGAGAACTTATATCGATCAGATTAGTGACATACTAAAGAAAGGCGATATAGGGAGTACCCGTTACCGAAGAGCTTGTAAGCTTAGATGTATGGATTTAGAAGAAACGAGAGAGGTGTGTGCCAGGATCGCGCCAAATGGAAATCCATAATCTTTGCCAACCCCTCTGGGTTACGGGCGTGAGCGTATATTTATTTAGTAGAACATTAGTAGATACATACCGACAGGGAACATTGTAGTAATAACTTCGATGATTTTTAAATATTACATGAGTATTTATAATAGAAACCATACGACACATTTCTTGACATGACTTTTAAGTACTAAGTATACACCGAAACACGTGTACTTGTAACGGCGACCTGTTCGATCCGTATAACATAAAGATGTAATTTATGTAACAGCTCACAACTGCTAGTAAATTCTATATATACCAGGTCTGGTCAACGCGAATTCAAGGCTTGCGATAGTCGAGTAGTATAAGTAAAATGTCATAGTTTACTACGTCTCACTGCTCTTGCGCAGATTTAAGGACATCCGTTGCGTACACTTTTTGTGAAGTTTTAAAACAATTAGAAGAAATGTGAATCTGCAATCACATAAGAACACTTATTTAAAAAAAAATAAGGAGGTTTTGTTACGATGAATAGACCAACTCCTTAATTTATTAGTAAGTTTAATAATCATTCTACAACTTAAATAAATATAAGGAAATTTAAAGGGGAAAAAGTGTTAATTACTTCATCAATATTTTTGCTAGGAAGCATTGTGATAATAAATAAAAAAGTACAATTTTCATTAAACGGAGCATTGATATGCTTAAATTTCTCGATTTGTGGGAGGGCAGGAAGTTTTTACACCAGTAATGATTTGACTTGCGAAAGTATACGAGAAGTTCTTGACCAATGTCAAACTTTAACTTTTTATTCCCAAGGCCAGACTAGCGTTACGCTACTGCACAGTCCCGCATTACATTAAAGGTTAACCAGCGGCAGAAATAAAATCAAATAAGAGCAAATTTTCTCGTCTCGAGAATCATGGCGCAAGCTGAATATTACGTATTGAATTATGTCGTCGTTTTATTGCTTCCTGCTTCGAGTTAAAAGTGCAAACCCAACTAGCCTATCGGTCCATTATAGTGTATTACGCCATATGTACGCTTGTATAAGCCTCTTAATAATAACATAAATTAATACATTAATTAGGTACTTAGTTATTAGTACTACAACAACTGTTGGTTGCAAGGCAAATACTCCAGGTAAACTGTTTGGCATCGACTTCAATGAACTCGAAACCTAAATACATAAACGGTATAGTTGATACATACTTCTTTAGTATTATTAGCATTGTACTATTAATTATTACAAAAAAAATCACACGATCTGTGGCTAATCACAGCTTTACATAAATGACCAGACACAGTTATTGAATGAGAATCTATGTAATAATAAAACTAATCTATAAATAAGTCTGGCCAAGCTCTATATTGGACAAACGACTATAAATAGCAATTGTGATTAAGTACCAACATATTATATTCCAATGAAAAATTATTCTGAATCAAGAAAGACGAAAAATATCCTAGCAAAAATATCGATGAGGAAACTGAATCCTTTGAAGAATCAAGATGTCAAGCATTTTGTAAAACATTAATCAAAATCTTTCTAAAGAAATCATCTTCGTCTCGTTAAACAGGCTACCCTAATAATGTCAAAAGGATTTTCCTCCAAATTAGTTAACCTCACGACGCGTTGCGGTTTTCCTGTGCGCCGGACGTCGTTAAATGTGTCTCAGTCGTATTTAATATTTGATGGCGGATAATTAACTCCACGTGTAAACAAATCAAGTGACACTAGGTATACACAGATAGAAATTGTTTTAATTTTAATATCTTAATAATACGTCAAGCAATTGAAGTAAGCCCTAAAAGTTGATGATGAAACTCGCCAACGAGGTAAGAGAAGTGTGGCCAACGAGCTCACCTGATATGAACACTTCCAATTCATCATCAACAACGATCAAAAGTTAGCGTTGCTAGTCTTTTTGTAATAAGTTGATAAAACAGTCGTCTTTTCGTTGAAAAAATTCTCGTCATTTTTTTTAGCGTAGCGTGCTCGGTGAAAAGTGGATAGTGACCACTTCCTCTAGCCATAAAAGAATTATTAAAATCGATTTAGTTGTTTAAGTTTGCTATTTATAAACAAACATTTTTTTTCCTCCTATTGTGATAATATATTCATATTGTAAAGGTTTACACGCGCAGTTTAGACATGTATATGAAAATCAATTGCGATATATTTTCACGTACACAATCTCGTACAGAGCTGGCGCCCTCAAAGAAGAATTAACTCGTAAACATTTCCACGTGTAAGTCTTATTCGTGGAATGAAACATTACACGAGATAGCGAAAACCCTATGGACTGAACATTAAATAAGCTAGCTGTAACGGTATGCGTAATAGGTTCGATTACGAACCGACATTGAAATCATAAATATATATTTCATGGCTCTGGTCGGTCACCCTGTGGGCTTCTTACAAATCACCTGAATGTTGGAAACAGGCCCAGCAGAGTTTAAATAAATGAGAGTATACAAATATGTAATACATATGTACAAATATGTAATAGCGTACTGTGAAATTGTGTAAATAGCCTCAAATAAATTCACATTCCTACATATCCAATGGGCGCAAGTTGCATTCTACATTTTTCAATGATATGCAATTTTAATATAACAAAGTTCACTAACACCAAAACACGTTGGCAAAATATGATAAATTACACTCATGACTACGTCCAGGTGCAAATAGCGCCATGCGATCAATGTCCTCGCGGTTAATGTCATGTTTTTTGTACAGCGCGCATTATTACAAAAGTATCAATTTCTATAAAATTACGTTATTACGCATACAGCTATTTAAGTAGTACAATTCGACAAATGCGTAAACATGTAACACGAGACGTCTATCGGAACGATACGAAGACTATCATAGCAACACGGTATGGTGGATGAATCTATTAACGACAAATCTAAACTCTTTTTACATGATCGCATTGAGACAGTCCTATAATTTCTATGTGATGACGATTATGTGTTGAGAAAATACCAATAAAATAAGTGACAAGACTTGTTCTCAAACATACAGTAATAATATTAAGCGGTTCACCCGATATGAAGTGACCGCTACCCATATGCATCTGCAACGAACAGATAATGAGTTGCATATTGTGTTATGCGTTTCCTACCTTTGATGCATTTTCAACAACGGACATTTCCTTTATCTCTCCATCCCCTGCCCCTCCTCCCATCCTTTCCTTATTAGAAATGGGTAGGAAGAGGAAAGAGACAATGATTAGGCCTCCGGCACCTCACTCGTCAGACGCCTGTTTTCTGTGAGGTCGTGGTAATTCCCCGGTCGAGCCGGCCTATTTGTGCAACATATATTGTTGTTGCGGGCTCTACCACTGTTAAAACTTGATACGATGAAACCATAAGAAAAATAAAAATAATAAATAAACTACCTTTCTATACATATAATATAAATGTAACTGGTCGCTGTCTGTACATGGAAGATATTTGAGAAAACTATTATTGGGGCCTTCATAAACGCAATAAAACCCAAAACAATGATTATTAGAATTTTTGTTTGTTTATTTGTCTGTGCGTTTGTTACCGCTAATCTCAGAAACGGCTTAACCGATTCGCGTGCGGTTTTCACTAATGTGTTGTGGTAAGCTTCACTTAACATTTAGTGTTTGTTTTATCTCAAGCTATAGCATAACTGTTCAATTGAATAGGTTGAACTTTTAGTTATATTATGATCTTTAAAATGATGATGATTGAAAGTTTATATAAAGTTCAAAACAGGACAGTTTCGGGGATTTTGCAAGCATCAGCTGACGCACTGTGCATTGAGATTTTCATAGCACACGCGTGTATTTCGGAGACGCACGACGCTCCCTGGTAATGGTAATAGCTATATTTGGTAACGCAGTTTACACGTATATAGACGATATTAGAAATTACGTATTTATTATTACATAAAACTGCTCTGCTGAGGCAAGAGGTGTGCAAATTAAAAAAATACAACTTTCACGGCGGGTCTTCGTTCATTTTTTATGAACATATCACAAATTTGGACAAAGCAATTCGCTTTATCTTTTATGATGTTAAACAATGAGTCATACTTTAATTGTACGTGAAGTTTAGAGAAATGCGGCCAGATCTTACATTTAGCGAACTAAGTACCATTTTTATGTCTACTTTAACTCATTCTAAAATTATAAAACTTCACAATAGATAGTGATTCCTATCAAGTTTTCAACAAACGACATTGTCCGCAGAATTGCTAATCCTAAGTGGCAAAGGGCCGTGCTGGTATCACGATGTCTGATGGCACCAAACGGGTCTATAGCGGCCACATAAAGTACACCCAGCGTAGGAGGGCTACAACAAGTGTATATTTAGACAAGTTTATGGGAATCCACAGGATGAGTGCGAAAAAAGGTCTACTTGGCTACAAAGTCGTATATTATTTTTTCTGTCTTTATAAATCGCCAGTCGGGCTGACTTAATTTTGTCAAGAGCGCTCTTCGCGACGTATACCACTCCACGTAGCTTAAATATTCATAGTATAGTTTCATTAATACCAGATTTCCACATTACTAGATGCCGTGACTCTGTTTACAACATCTAGTTCAAGCTATATTCTAAATGAACCATTATGTGTTTGAATTTATTTTTTCTTAGAATCGATACATTTCATTTTACGCAGTAAGTTAAAGAGCATTGTCGTACATCTATACATCAATACAACACGTAAAGGTCGTATATTTAGAAACAGTACAATCGATTGTAAGGCTAAGGTCCTATCACATTAGAGTCTATTTTATCTCGTGCTGTTTATAAGGCTGCGTCATGGGTGCGTTATCACTCAATTACTATGAAGACGGATGTTAGGTTATTGATAGGTAGTCAACCTGCTTCAAATCGTTCCGTGTTTGTTATGATTGCGTCGTTGAAATGTTTCGACAGTGCATTCAAAGTTCAAATCTCAAGCAAAGTATATAGCGGTAGGACTAGTGTTTGGGTGCCATATACAGGGTATATAGAAGAATTGGTTTCGGAAAATTAAGACAATTAGCTTCTCCACGGTTAAAATATTTAGTAACTTAAGGTTTGTGTTTGATCTTCCTCGTATTCTGAATCCATTTTTGTTTTTTTATATTCTCAATTTACAAAATATGAAAATAAGCAAAAATTTAGTTAACTCATTGAACCTGGAAAGAAAAACAAAAGCAGAACAGAGCAAACACACGACTCATTAACGACACGATTACCTTTAAAAGTCAATCCCGATAAAATTTCAATGACATGAACGTAAACATGGGTGGAGATAATAGGAAAAAAGTTTAAGTCGAATAAAATAACAATAATTGTATCTGGGAATAGAAACCAATTAAATGGGAATAAAAACGTTTGATCATAATTGAAATTAATCGAGATACGTTAGTACTGATGACTACGTGTATAGAGTCGACAGGGGACAAGTGGCGCCTCCCAAGGCCGGCCGCCTTTCGACTTGCGACGAAATTAGCATAATATAACAAATTATACACGTAGGTAAGTACAGACATAATATAGCTATAAGGTATATGCGACACCGTTTACCTCCTTCGACTAAACTAAACATTAGTTATTTATAACATAAGGGCTTACAATAATGCTTTAATTGCCTTTGCTAAAGTCGGAGCATTAACACAATAAACGGCTTATGTATATGTATGTATGTAGATATAACGAAAATATATTAGGATATATATGCCATGGCAGTTCAGTGATTGTATTGGATTTATTTTAGTGTGCATGTACTGTGCGTGCTAAGCATAAAGCAGTTTATTGGTACAGCTAAAGTAATAGTAAAACCTACAATTTAAAGTTTCTATACTTGATCTAAATAATATTGCAATCCCATGTTGATTAGTTAGATACAATTTTAGTTGCACATAAGATCCCGAACTGGTAAATAAAATGACAGAGTTTTGTCATGGCAGTACACCGTGTACTGGCCATACGCAAAGTTGTTTGACCTTGTGCCGAAGCTTAGCGTGCAACAAAAAATTACATCGTTACTCCTAAGTAAAATATTTGAGTCACATCGCAATCACACCTACATCACACTTTATTTATACTACTAAAAAAAGAAAAAAAAAAGGTATATCATATTCGTACAGTAAAAGATATTTAACCGGTGGTAATTTTTTTTAAGGTAACCATAAGTTTTTCAGTTCATAATTTTGTTCAGATATATTTATAATAAAAAACAATTCAATGAAAGCTTGTCATGAGTACGATGCCTATAAACGTGTAGTAAGGTGATTCCTTAACTTTATGGCTTGTAGCCATTTCTGCTGTCGATCAGTCCGGGGTAATTATCATTGCATTCCGGTTTGAAGGAGCAGGTGAAATTACTTTTTGGCCCATCAATGTACGTGTAACGTACACCAATTTAATTCAGAGCAGCTCTATACAATACGATTTTATATTTTAGAGAGCGGCTAGCTGTCTCACTTACCTAATTGAGAGTGCCCACAGAATTATTTTGCAACACTTTGGTAAGTATTTTCTTAAAGTTATCGACGAGATGCACGTTCAAATATATCGACTGCTGCTAGGCGCATGTCTCGTCCATGAACCGCTAGGAACTTCGGTAAATTCGGACCCTTGTCGACCTTATCCAGTGTTCGACTCCTGCAACCATGATCATGGTTCCACCATCTTCTACAAGGCCTGCCTACGCTTGCGTCGTCTTGGCCGTGGAATAAATGCATTTATAATTTCTTGTTTAAAGTACCACATGTAAATATTACGCTAATGTAATGCAGACGAGTCGCGTGACTCAGTGATCGCTAGATAAAATCATAGGTCACCTTGTCAATAAACGGTCAAGAAATGACGCTCGGACGTTTTTAATAATGGACAGCGTGCGACAATATTTGCTATTCCCCCCGAATCGTAATTAATAATTATTTTAATACAGCCAAATATTTAGTAAGACAAAGATTATTTATTGTCGTCGAAAATTTTTTTTCCGATCATCTTGTGAGATCCCAAAATTTGGTAATATACTTTTTTCTGTATGGAAGAAGGAAACGGTTCACCTACGCGTCTATGTCAGATAACCTAATCCACTCGATAAAACGTAGTAGTATCACCTCAATGGCTATTTTATAGAATAAATTACTTTTATTGCTTGTGGTATTTTAAGAAAATAAACTGCGTCTTTGTTATCGTAAGTACTTTGGACAAATAATTAAAAAATTACGATGATGAAAATGTCTTGAGTGACGTGCTTAAAATTATTGTGAACATAGTTGAAGAAGATTGCTAGTGTATACAAAAATGACTGATTTATATTGCAAGAATATATATAAGCTTTCTTAAAATTGGCCTTTTAAAGACAAGATGTCTGCAATAAATAAAACCGAAGGGTGTTTTTAATAAATTTCGTAGGACAGAAACACGCCACTTTCGTAACACAAGCATAATAGTCAGTCCTAAAGGCAAGTCCACATTCGAGTAATAAGAAAGTGTTCCTAATAAAGTAGCGGCTAAATCTTAGGTTCAAGATCTGACGGTCATGGATTGTTTTATAACAATGACTTGATGTCAACGACCGAATGCGATCTTTATATTATAATCTCAATATGCTTATTATACACTGACAGCAAATTCTTAACTGAACGATTCATTCGCAATTCGCGTCCTTTATCTACAGTTTATAAATTGTAATTCTGTGTCAAATAAAATGAATAATTTAATATTAGTAAAAATAGTAGTAATAATATGTGTTAATAAAATAAATTAACGAATTTCACTATTATGTTATCTTTACTATTATTAAATTACTCAAATATCACTGCAAAATGTCCAGAATATAAGCAATTAAAAAGCTATAAATATTAATAGTATACTTATCGTCGATGTACTACAACAAAAAAGAATTACGCAAACATTACACAAGAAATAAAACATAATAGATCCTACACTAAGAAACTTTGTATCGTGAAGATCTAATTACTAAAACAAAAATGTAAACATGCCTTATTATGTCTCGTATATGTACAAAACTCGCACAATGAACAGCTGTCGTCCTTTAATAGTTTTAGTGCTCTTTTTAAGGGAGATCAACTTGTTTTTTTTTATATCGAATAAACTAGTACCTGAGCACCATCCCTCCTCATGTTAAGTGGTTATATGGTCTAAACGTGGCAACCACTAGTTTCTTTATAACTATCTTATCAACTAACAATCGTCCACTACTAAATGTATATATAATGGTCTCCCCAATGGTCACCATTACCATCGATCCGCTGGGACCCTCATCCAGTACCCGCGACTTTAATCAGATGACCAGCCCATCCATCATGTTGGAGGCTACCTACGCTGCGTCGATCTGTACTTGGTCGCCATTCTAGAACTTTTCGGCCCTATCGGCAATCCGTTCTGCGAGCAATGTGGCAGACTGACCGGCCCATTGCCCCTTAAGCTTTACAATTTGAATATTTGCTATTTAATTTGGTTTGGAATCAGCCTATTCATTCATTCATTCATCGCCTATGACATGCATAATGGTATACTCGAGTTTCATTTTTCATTTAAACTTTAAAAAATAATAGTATCAGTAATAAGATTTTGTACTAGCTGTGCCAAGAGGTTTCACCGTCCCTGCAATTTTACCTAAACGAAATGATATTACCATAACCTCTTCCCCACCTCCCTGTCCTTTTCCCGCGTATGTGGGGTCGACAAAGTATGGCCGTACCACAGTTAAATTGATATAACTTTTTTTATTTACAAACCGATTGAGATAAAACAAACACTAAATGTTAGGTGAAGCTTACCACAATACATTAGTGAACTTGTACCGCAAACCGCACCCAAATCGGTTAAGCCGTTTCTAAGATTAGCGGTAACCAACAGATAAACAGACAAAAATTATAATAATCATTGTTTTGGGTTCTATTGCGTTTGTGAAGGCCCCTAATAATAGTTTTTCTCAAATATCTTCCATGTACACGCGATCAGTTACATTTTTATTGTGTTTTATTATGTATTTTGCTTGTTTCGTCGTTATAATAATAATAATAATAAAAAATTATTCACAATGGTATATTTTTAAGATCCATGCATTAGTTACAGCCGTAGCTGTAAATATATGTTTTATATTGTTCTATGTGTACCCACCCTGTATAAACAATATGTTGGCTGTTTGTTCTAGCGATGATGGAAGCAATTTTGGTAAGTGCCACATCTAATCTCGGTTCATTGAACGATAACATCGATGTTCGATTGCAAAGTATAGCTCGTCCAAATATACAATGTCACTTGTATATGTGTATATACATACAAGCTTATATTATGAAGTTTTGCAAGACAAATAATGGACATTCAAATTTTTATAAATGGACAAAATACAATTGATAAACTTAAATAGCATTCGGCAGCATTGCCCATTGCTGGAGGATTGGAACAGGTCCTGGAATAGTGGCTGCTTTCAGGACGACACTGCACGAGTAGACCTCTTAAAACATGGACCCGTCTGGTCAAAGTTGTAGTTGTGTGTAGTTTGTAGCGAACCTTGGGAGAGGTGGAGGTGGTCTAGCAGTGAGCGTCGTTTGCCTGATAATGAATCGCATTGTTCAACGTTCGAGAGGGTGAGACTATTCCTATGTGAAGGACGCAATAAAATAAATGATTATTTGTACAAAAGTATAAAATTATAAAATCATTCTTTTAACTTAGCAGAAAAGATTAATTTTCTTAGAGCCTGCTTGTGCACTTTCCTATCTAAGTGACAACAATCACAAAAGGTCTATGTAAAGTCATTTAAAATTA
>JWHW01051761.1:159944-173629 GCA_000931545.1 Papilio glaucus | reverse complement strand
AAAGAAGGGACACAGATAGTAATAAGAAATTATATATATTTTAAATCGAATTAACCAATTTATGATCTAAAAGTGCGAACTGAAATTAACAGACAACTTATTAAATTGTCAACAGATAAAATATAGATAAGATATGAAACAGATAATTCACCAGTAATTTCCCCACATTAAAAAGGTTGTCATGTATGAATGGGAGTCAATACGAATGCGTTATCAGACTGAGAATATGCCTCTGTGTAAATACAGTATTCAGCGTTATCGCCGCAAGATGGCGACAGTGTAAATCAATGTAACCTCAATTACTTATTAAGAAAGGTCTCGGTTGGAAATTTCCAGTGATTAGAAAACAAGTTGGAAAACTATTCTGCTGTTTGAAAACGAAATTGTGTCTTGATTGCGGTGTAATGGGATAATTTGCAGTAATCATTGTGACGTTTTCTTTGTCCTACGTTTTATTGATTCCATTAAATTTATGTAATACACTTGAACTATGCTAACTGTAATTCAACGTTAAAACATTACATAATTATATTTAAATATGCGCATCACAAAGCATAAATTTTAAGCACAATTGGGTACCCATTAAAAGGTGTACTGTACTATAGGATTACTATAACTACTACAATACATTCAGTATGAGGAATACTTTTTAAGCTAATTTTCTTCTCTTAACAAGTTTTCAATTACTTAATACAAACATTATCTAGACCATATAAATATGAAACACATCCCTAACTTAAAAACTGATGCACTTCTCATACAAATTACCAGGGGGGTAAAAACAGTGGTTAGATCAGTGATAGTATGTCTTTAGGCCCCCAATCAAAGACACACACTTTATCACTGAAATTAAGTTTGTCATAACTAGTTCAGATGGGGTCATTCTCAATCACCGAATGGCACAGTATTCATATTATTAGCGCGTATTTTAAGTTAGCTTATGTGAAGTTATTTTTCTAGCATAATAGATTATCAATTACTATAAACGGGAATGAAGTGCGTTCTTGTGGGTGCGAGATGCATGCCTTCTTGTACGCGTGTTAATGCTCACATATGTACGTCGATGCGTACCACTTCTGTTTGCAGTGTCAAAGATTACTGGATCAAGTGCATTGCGTATTATCGCACGACTCCGCTTGCCCTACTTAAATATCGTACGGTCAAGATAACGCTTAAGTTTTTATGTTCACTTCCTTATCCAGCGTTATTCGGGAACCTTCGATTTAACCTCATGGCAGAATGATTTGATTTGTTCATGAAATCTAAGACACTGTCACAGACGTTAACAATTCATTTTCGAAGTAAAAACCTCTTTAACCATGTAAGACGATGTTTCGTAGGGGAAAATCTTATCATTGCGTTAACAATATGCACAACCATGCGTCAGCAACATCCTTTTTTAATTTGGAAAAGTTTTGACGAATTTTTTTAAATTTATTTTTATTGAATTCAATTTTGAACTTTATTGTAGATGTAAGAGTTTAATTATTTTAAACAATTACCGTCTTACCACCTGTTTTGAGTTTTCACTTCTGTCGGCAGTCTTTCTTTATACCTATGTTTTTTTGTGTAAAGTTAATTTCAGATGAAAATTAATTCATAGAGCTAATACTTGAATTATTTTTTTAATGTTGCCTTGAACAGTTTCTCGCCACATTTTTTATCATGCTAATAACTAACAGCTCTAGCTAGCTCTTTTCGTGTTGAGTATTAATGTATACATAATTTTTATTACCATGAATCATTCGGAAAAAATACCTACATAGTGGTGAGAAGCATTTCTAAATTCGTTGCATAGTTTGGAAGGAGTTAGTAGATAAAAAAAAGACACGTGGAGGGCACCTTTCTGTTATACTATGCCCATACCAGATTAATCCGAACTACCAGATTAATAAAGAAAATTGGCATAGGCTTCAAGAGTACACGCCTCGGCTTAAGGCCTGGAGCGATTCCGTAGCTTTGATAGATTATATTTTTACCAGGATTTCATGATGAAATATTTTACAAGATAGAAAAAATTAAGCCTTAGGTGAGAGTTTAGTTTAAATATATTTAGGCATCTAACAATACGATTCATCTGATTTTAATGTAAAATTGATATAATTTTACATTAAAATCAGATGAATCGTATTGTTAGATGGATTTGATTGTTGTTACGTGGACTCGTGTATCCAAAGTTTTGTTTTGTATAGTATTATTATTATGATAGACATAGATTTAAATACCTCCAGATACCGCGCTCCATATAAATTCAACATTTAAAAGTGAAGCTCTATTTTTGCCACGAATTTTTACATAGCAAAATTAAATTACAAAACATATTATAACAGCGCTTTTTTAATCTATCGTCTATTGTTCGTTGTACTTTTGGCGTTATGTACTTTTGTAATGTAATTGACATTTAAATATGTTATGGCGTTGCATTGTTATTGTTAAAATTTAATATTTAGTTGCGTGTAAAATATTCAGGATACATCATAAAATTAATTGATTATTTTTGAAATGTGTTGTTTATACACTTATCTTTCTTTGAGGTATAGTTCTTACACGATTTCATAACACAAATCGCAATTGTTAGGGTTCCGTACCCACAGGGTAAAACAGGAACCATATTACTAAGGCTCCGCTGTCCGCCTGTCTGTCCATCTGTCACCAGGCTGTATCTCATGAAACGTGGTAGTTAGACAGTTGAAATTTTCAAATATGATGTATTTCTGTTGCCGTTATAATAACAAATACTAAGAAACAAAATAAAATACAATATTTAAAGGGCCCCATTCAACAAACGTTTATACGATAATGGTACGGAACCCTTCGTATGCAAGTCCGTCTTGCACTTGATCGGTTTTTTAAATTACAAACATGGAGATTTAGTATTCGTGTGGCAGGAACCGAATGACTGAGCTGGATTTTACGAAGTCCTCAATTGGCAACTTAAGGTTTCACTTATGGGTTCCGCATCTGGAGGTGTGTACTCGTAACATCTTTGAGGATAATAGAGACTAACCACAATTTAATACGTTTCACTTTTTATCAAATTAAAATTTTTCTTTAATGATCCCTATTCATCTTAACTCTAGGTATAAACTTTCCGATATTCGATACTGAAGCATCGATTACTGAATTTTCCTAAAAGTGCTTTAATGCAATCTAAAGTTAAATAAAATAGTATTCGAGGAATTTAATCCTTAAGCCTTTCATTGTTGTAAGGATTCGCGTTGAGATTTCGAGGAGGCGTTATAACGGTGTTTGTTAACGGTAGAGTTCATTTGCTATTCAGTCTGACTAACCGCGACATCAATACGACGAATACGATTTTTTTGCACAAGCAATAATATTTCCATATCCGGCCAGTAATATATTGTTCACTATTTAACAAGGTACTAAATAGGCACGGATAAGGGTTATCTTACGATTCCACATTTATCACTTTAATTTCAAATCTTCAATACTATTTTTCGAATTATGTTCCTTTAAGATTTTCGATTTTGACGTGTTAAATAGGTATATAGGTAATATAGTAATTTGTAAGAGATAAAACTCATTTTTGATATTTAACATAAATGAGTTTTATCTCTTAAACGAATCTACTAAGATTACTTATGTAGAATAAAGTAAAGTGTAGTAGTCCGTCTTTATTTTACTGATCACGTCTGAAATGTTTCGTTCTGCGCATAACTTTCTAAAAACCATGTCATTATGCGGAGATTTCCGATTGAAGCATCAAGAGATGTATTAAAATAAATTATAACTACAGCTTTAATTTTTTTTTCTATTTCAAAATCAATTTAAATTTAAAATTTATTTATTTATTTAGTGTAATGTAAATGGAACGTCCATGAAGAAATTTTACCGATCAGATTAGTAATATACTAAAGAAGGGCGATGTAAAGAGTACCACTAACCGATGAGGATGTATGCGTAGATATATGGATGTAGATGAAGCGAGAGGTGTGGCCAGGATAGCGCCTAATGGAAATTTTGAGAACTCTGCATACCCCTCTGGGTTATAGGCGTGAGCGCGCATTTATTTATTTATAACATAAATTGCAAGTGCATATTTCAAATACATCATACGTCGCATAACATATTTCGTTACAAAGTACTCGTATGTACAGTTATAACCAGGAAGATTTAAAATACTGTTCACTTACTGAAATTAGAGAGCACATGTCAGTTATTTACAATTTATTCAAGTAATAATTAGGTAAGCAGCCCTCTCTTTCACTCTTGGACTTGACCGTTCGCGTGAGTGTGATAAACGGCTGTATGTTAATTGACAGTGTTCACTTTGCCGCGAAAAATGAATCACGCGAATTGGAACCTTATACGCAATACGTAAATATTAATTTTAATAGTAACGAATACAACGACGCCGCAATGGGTATTGTATGCGTAAATATTCCATCAATGGCACAAAGTGGTTGTCCCACGTCATTACGATCGAAGAGCCTAAATCTAAAAATATTATATTTACCAATATCTTCCTGGTCCATTGAAGTGTTGTACCAATTGGGTGGCTTTATAAATGCTAATCAAAAGGACAAAGACGCCATATGGTACTGTTGTAATATAAGACTGATGGACCTTGAAAACTACCTGTGGCTGTGTGCATCCGCTTAAGCATATAATCCTGTCTGTATACGTTCATTACGTGCGCTTGTGTGTACTGAGTATTTTATAAGCTATGCATATATAATATTTTCTGATATAGACCCGTTTCGTGAATGAGTTTTGTTGAAGTTAAGAACAATAAGTATCGTTTATTTCACCACTCAGACTCGATTGTCCACAAGATGTCCAAGTCTTAAATAAAATATAAGAGTGACATAATTTCTTTGTTCTGGTACTGCAGTCAAAAAAATTGACATCGAGATTTTTTTTTTTAATTTTAATATTAGTGCGGCCGTTCTCAAATCGTAAGCGATTGGCGTGTGTGTGTGTTACTAAATTCTAGAACTCAAAAATATATTTATCATCATTATTCAACACCATCGTTTTAGTGGTCTTTAAATCCGTGACATGTGCGTACAGTTACAATAATGTACGTCGTGAGTGAAACTTTCATGTACCTCTGTTTTATTTATCGGTAACACTTTTATTTTCAGGATAAAAGGTAAGTACCCAATGTCATTATTTGTACCCCTTGACTTGTTTGATGATGGATTGAGTCGTTAGGGAAAATAAAGCGTTAGAAACAAACAAACTCATATTTGCATTTATAATATTAGTTAGGATGTAAACGAATGATGTTGACGAATATATTCTAAGTAAAATGAACATCCATCCATGTTTAAAACAACATCGCATTTTAAGAAGAATGGCTATCCTATACACTAAGTGTTTTTATTAGTATTATTAATATCGCTCGCGAAGCTTCTGAGATAACGTTGCGGCGCTGCGCAATTCCACCAAAATTACTAGGCTTCTTAGAATCAATAGTAAAAAACCAATTTCGTTTCTCACATATATAGTTTTTTTTGAGCGCCTAATATTCGTCCATAATGAATTGGCGTAGTCCTTTTTTGTTTTCCTTTTTTAATGGAATTTAGTGCCCAAATATTGGATTTCGATCGGAGGTAAAACAAGTTGATATCTCGATGGTCAAGGACAAACTATGGCAGTAAAACAATTGAATACGAAGGAGTTCAAATGTACAATGAATTACCTGAAGATATAAAAACTGCTAATTCTTGACATATTTTTAAAAAGAAACTAAATCACTACCATTTTAATAAAAAAGAGAAATGTAATTTTGAATAAAACTAGTAGTCTAAAAAAATGTAACAACAAAATTAAATAACCATTTAAAACAATCAAAATAGTCCAAGATAGAAAGAACAGATAAATAACATGTAGTCATAAAATCAAATGCATTGATTAAATCTGTTAATTAATGGATGAAAAAAGGTAATTTAAATTAAATGCTAATAAATAAATAGTTATGCCACATCTAGTGATGCCCCCTGCGGTGATTCAGAATAACCGTGTCGAATGTTATCAATCGTAGCAACATAGACTAGTATTTTGTGTTTAATGTGCGATTACCCACTTATTTTATTTTATGTATTTTTTTTAATTGTTAAACAAACGCAGTGCAAAATTTTGTTTATTCAATAGATTTTAAGTTTCCTTAAGTGAGCGAATAATTGTATTCTTATTAAGGAAATAAAGATTCCTAAACCTTAAAAAAAAATTAAGGACTCGATGAAGTCCCTTGTCGTGTATTCGAGATAGGAGTGCTAACAATTCAATATGTTGAATAAAACATTAAAAACTCAACTATTCGTAAAAATAACTATTACGTAGTTACGTTCACGCCATCTTCCTATTTTTGTTTTAAAAGAAAAACGATCTCATATTCTCGTTCATAAATTCCGATTGTAAAGTTGGCAATGCTAACCCCGGAACAGCTGATGGATTTCTACAATCCGAGGAAGTCAAGGTGACTTGCATTCCTCTGTTGTCATTACGCGCATCATTCAATACAACGAAAATAAATATTGAAAACATTCAACAAAACAAAACTGTTGAATGAAGTCAATAGATAATAAATTATTTTTATAATATAAAAACGACAACCTGAAACAACGTTAATGGCTACACATTTAATTAAATATAAGTGGGGTGGTGCTACGGCTGATGTAGTGACACCAGAACTGCGGAAACTATAGGACGCAAGACAGCTGCTGAGGAGGAAGATACTTATAGCTTTCTAAAACACGCACACCGTTTTGGCTCAACTGCAACGGTAATCTACTGGATTAGGGCAACAGAACAGATCCTAGGGATGATCAATGGGGGAGGCCTATGTCTAGCAGTGGATAACTTTTGGCTGACAAGAGACAGAGAGAAGGTAAAAAACTGTAAAATTGATTTTAAATTATAAGGACAATATAATTTTAATCAATACTGTACCCATCAAAGTCTTGAATCTATAAGTAATTTAAAAGACGGAAATAAATATTATATACCCCTCTGGGTTACGGGCGTGAGCGCATATTTATTTATAAATATTATACACGTTAGTTTAACCCAACAGCCAAATAGCATTCAATCCGATAACACACGGTCGCCTATGCATAATCCACATCCTGTGCCTT
Source organism: Papilio glaucus (assembly GCA_000931545.1). NCBI lineage: Eukaryota > Metazoa > Arthropoda > Insecta > Lepidoptera > Papilionidae > Papilio > Papilio glaucus. The sequence goes on along the minus strand of JWHW01051761.1, from coordinate 166,526 downwards.
TCCTCAAACATGAGGAAACCGATGGTCTTACGTAACGTACGCGCGTCCGAACGCATCAATCGCGTACATGAGGCGACAAACAGATTTATTATAAAAACATGCGTAAGCTATACGCGACAGTGCAATATGAGTGTACTACAAATGACGCGCAGGCAGCGTTCTAATTACTCAATTTGCTTAATCACGTAGTAATAATAATGGCTACTGTGAAGAGTCTAGGAGGGCGTTGATCTGCTGGTAACTGATACGTCCTAGTACTTAAGAATTAGAGTAAGATTAAGAAGAGATGGTAACTGACAGAAGGTAGTTATTGTCTGGTATGACAATACGATGGTAAATATTTGGTGAATTAGCAAAGTAATTACTATTACTGCTTATTATCGATACAAAGGCTATTTGTAATAGACGTATTATTTTAATTTGTTATTTGATTTAAATAATGAAGTGTTCAAGATTTTTTACCCATCGATGATAGAACCAATCATTTATACGACGACTAAATGGTATGGTTACATGGTGAGATGCCAGTGTTTCGCACCGAACGATAAATGGAATATAGCCAAATGAATATCTAATAATGGTGTTTAATTTAAAACAAACGAAACCATACAATAAAGTACAATATTAAAACGACTTAGTTATAAAATAAAAGACTTGACTTAGCACGTGCAATGCAATAGTTATACTTTTTCCACATCAAAATAGAATTTTTGTAATCAAAGAAAATACATGGCGGCCTTTACACTTTTTATACTTTTATCGGGAATGTGTTAATTTTATGGTAATCGTGAGATAAAGTAAAGGGAGATTGGATAAGGATAGCTAATGTCATAGTGTTACAAAAAGTTATTTTTTAAAAATATATTGGAATTTACGAATTTTAACATAAAAGGTAACGTTTAACCTTTGTTTACAACAATTCCATCTTTACATGTATAAACTGTACATGTTTCTATTGACTTTGCCGAAAATTACAGCGCAGTAAACATAAAAATAGTCTATACCGTTTCTCTACTATTTTACCAGTTTTAGGCTTGCAGTTTTACTTGGGAAAAAGTGATCATAAATTTAGGGGAAAAGCTTGAACACCACCTGCATTGTAACAAGAGAGAATTGGTATTGATTAAATTTAGAGCTGTGTTGCAATGAACAGAAGTAAAGCTCATCTGCTGGGATGATTCCAAATAATTCTTCGGAATATATCGGTTAGGTATACGCGATAAAATATTCAAGTATGTAATATATTTTTGCAACCTTCAAAGAAAATTAAGTCGGAGTCGTTATCGAAAAGATGCTGCAGTCCACATTTGATATAACATGAAATAAATATTAAATGTCCAACCATAATTACTGTAAACTAGAACAAAATTTAAGCTAGTCATGTAATATGTAACTAATTGAATAAAAATATATTTATTTTTTTATTTAACAAAACGCCTGAATGAGTAGTGGTGAATGAAAGAAAAAAACGTCGGTGGTAGCGGTCATTGTATTGTATTGAACAGCAACCTAGAAACAGTGTGGAACGTAGCACGTGCTACACACAAAGAATATTATCAGCATTCATATTGTTTAACATTGGTAGAGCCCGCAACATCCACGAATGGGCCGGCTCGACTGGTGAAATATCACCTCTATCACAGAAGAGAGGCCTGATCCTCTTCCCTTTTCCAACATTTTCTAATAAGAATAGAAAGGGTTAGAGTATTTGACGGAGGGAAGAGATGGATATGAAAAGGAAATATCGTTTCTCTGTTTACCTACTTCATCCATTAAAAGTAGGTAAGGCATGTGGGTAGCGGTCACTTACTATCGGTTCAACCACTTGCTAGTTTGCCATCTTCTTATATAAAAAAGATACAGGGATGCTACGTCGGCAACAAAACAACCTCTTTTGAAGCTTTAAAAGCGTAGCGTTTGGTGGTTTATTATAACGCAATAATATTTAACGTTGGTGATAGAGTAAGAACATGCCGCATAAATATTTGTCTTTGCACTCAAGATATCGGAGATAATAAGCGCAGTTGGCAGAAACCTATCAATAAATCACAGTCAGTCGTGAATCGTCTCCAAATCATGATAACGGCTAATTATAAAGTAAACAAACAAACGGCGAATGTGACTTTTGCAATTTAATGTTCAGGTTGATTTAAAACGATTTTTTTAACGTACGCAGAAGAAACAACTTTTATCGTCTTAGCGTTAATCGCCAATAATGTAAACCGATTCAAATCTTCGATATTAAACGATGTTTCGAATTGTTGAAATTTTGAACATGGCTGGCGTTAGTCTTTTCATTCAATTATGACGTCATCTTTGAGAGTAGGATGAATAATCTTTAAACTTGTCGCGACTTAACATCATGTAGGATTGTGGTCAATTCTTTGTAAAAAAAAAGACGACGTCCTTGGAATACATTCCTCCGTGTTAATACTACTCTTAGATGCAAAATTCATATATTCTACCTACTACTTAGTAACAACTAAGCGACGCCTATCATGATGCACCAAAAAATAAAAAGTTGACAGTCGAAGTATAAAATGTCATATTAATGCGTAATTCCTACGCCCAACTGCGATAGAATGTAACAATTATTGTAAGTAATAGTTAAATGAAAGAAAATAAAATAATTTCTGTTTAACTGCAAATAAAAACAATTGTTTAATTGTTGGCTTGATTTGATTACATACTTCCAGATGCCTTTTTCCATACAATTGAACGTTAAAAAATGAAGCACGATTTTCTAAAGCTATATTATCTGTGCTACATCTTCGATAATTGGTTATTAATTGTGATGTTCGTGCACTTTTACTACCACGAGGATAGCTACACACGATGTCACAGCACAAACCATTTTATTTATTTATTACAAACACAGATGTTAAAGTAATTCGTACAGCGGGAAACGCCTGACTGGGGGATTTACGAAGTCGCCAATGGGCTACTTAGGTAGCTTCAATTTCGATTAGGTATCTGAAGGTATGTAGCATATTTGATTATTGGTATGTAATTTTACACCTACCTTCCATCCGGCCGATGAGTTACTATCTCCCTTATCCTTAAAGTATGGCACGTTCTGCACCATCCACTCGTAGATCTGGGACAGGGTCAGTCTGTTGTCCTGAGCGGAGGTGATGGCTTGCGTAATGAGATCAGCGTACGAGAGGTTGCCCCAGGCGTTGCGACGGGAAGAGTTCTTCTTTGTGGCGACCGCCGACGTTGGTAATGGCGGTGCACCTGGTATCCAAATAATAAAAGGTTAACTCTCTCTTATAATATCAACATTACAGCTATCAATTATGGTATTTTATATGTTGCACTAATAATAGTGTTATAACAGTGCACCTCTGACAAATCGTTATAACGTTCATATTTAATTACTAAACTGCTAAATCAAGAATTATCAGATCATTTAGAGACCTTCGTGATATGATAGTGTTAGCAGAATTTGGGTCAGGAATATAGACTGGGAGTAATAGTAGTTTTAATATGTTTTTCATAGTAACTTAAAACGCACTAAATTCGATTCGTTTCTTCTCTTTCTTTAATTTATTTGGTCTTTATTGGTTATTTTAATATTATTTTATAAAACAACATACATATAAAAAAAATTCAAAAAGTGTTCCCTAAAGTTTATGTTCAGATATGCATTCAAAATTAATCTATTATCTTTACCTTTAGCTTCTAAAGTATACATACACAAATGAGAAGGATTTTGACTCATACTATTCATTTACAAAGAGTTATCAATTCTATTTCCTATTTTATTCTTTTTCGTTTTCTATTTTGATTGCGGTAGTACAACTAACCAGGATATTACCAAAGATATCAATATTCCAATATATGTAATATTTATCAGCATATAAAATTTACTTTACGTTACTAGCAATGAATCAATTAGAGGTTTAGTAATCCACAATACCTCAAAATTTTTATTAAATTAGTTAATTTACAGATTTGAAACATTTGTAGCCTTTGAAATTCAATTTAAAATAAAGAAAATGATACTTGCTTAATCAATGACACAAAGAAATCATGAAAACTACTGCACCGTCCTATTGCCATCGTGCGCTAAAACTGTGCTCACGCGATAACAAGTCGTGTGTCGTATTTTAGAGCGATGCGATCACTCTCGAAATGGCTCTGAACAGAGATGTACAGCGTTTGCTGTCCAGCAATATTTCTTTAATCGTAAATAGTAATACAATAAGAAAACGTCGACCATATGACGTACTCTATAAGAACTGAAATCAGCGCTGTGAATATCACAATCAGTATTTCAAGGTACGGAAAAAAGCTTTCGATCTTCTCAACTCTGTTCATACCTTAGATGTGGCGTATAAACTCAGAATCACCAGCAGTATTAGCTGAAGGTCGTATAGTATGTAGGTCTTACGCCATTTGGTTAAATGGGATAGATAGATAAGGCGAATGTTGTAAGTCGGTTCCAAAATCTCATTTAACAATAACATAATTTGATGGTTTTTTTTTGCATTATCTAAGGCCTTACCGTCGAAATATAAATTTGTCTAAAAAAATAAAAAAAACACCGTGTTTATGCAATGGACTATATTAAATTAAAATATCATTGTTAATAGCAATAAGTATAAAACTAGAAAATAACGTGGCACAACGGATTGCTAATAAGCATATCGATCGCCCTTGAGCGTGAAATATGGAAATAATATTCGACACTCGTTACTCTTTTTTGCTGTTTTTGTGCAAAACAACTGAACTCGCAAATGCAACGTATGCATGCACTTATATATAGCAAGGATTTTCAAGGATTACCGATATAATTGTAAAATAATTTTTAACGAAAACTTTTCGTATAAACTGTCAGTAAATTCACAATTTACTGACAGTTAGTCCGAAATCGGTATCTATCAAGTTAATTGAAAAAAAAACCTAACTACTGTGTTGAAGTCTGTATAGACTGCCGAAATGTACATGCCAAATATCCTCCCCATCCTGTTTGGGTAGAAGGCTATGCTAAGATTTTATAAATCAATCCATTATGTACTGCCATGGATGGCATAAATCATTAAGTGGACGCACTGGTAGTTTTAGCATAATATATAAAAAAAAATCATTAAAATTAATATAAAAGAAATTTTTACACATAATTCTTCTGGCATATACATTATGATAATGTAGAATTTATCATTTGTTACGTTGCTTGCAATGTCATTGAAATAACGTGATCTGCCCTAATGCTATACAATATTTAGTATTTAAACTAAGAGATATTACCTACCATATTGTCAATACTACACACTACTCGTACCCCTTCCACAATAGGACAGATAGAAGTGTGCTCTTTGATTTTTTTATGCCAGTACAGTAAATAAATAGCTGGAGTACATTTTTCATCAGATATTATTTGAACCAACTGAAAAGTGAAGCAGCCCGTGCAATAGCCAAGCCAAAGTAACTTAATTTTTTTCAGGAGCTTTCATGCATTCGTTTCGAAAAAAAAATAGTTTTTTTATGTAAGAAATTGGCAAACGAACCCTTTCACCTGATGTGATGTTGTGACCTTTTATAACCAGAGGAAGAGGGATTGACAGGAAAAAGGATATGTTCTTGTCCTATTCATACCCTCCTTCGTCCAATGCTCTTCCCTCTCTCATCCTATCCTTAGTAGCAAAATATGGGAAGGGGAAGAGGACTGACACCGGTCCTCCGGCACCTTACTCCTCAGACGCGTAAATATAAAATACTCTGTCTTCTGTGAGGTCGTGGTATTTCACCAGTCGAGTTGGCCATTCGTGTAACAGATGTTGTTGTTGTAGGCTGAACCACTGTTGAAGTTGACCAGAAGTAGTATACATCAATTTGGACTTACTATCTTCTGAAGTTTTATTATTCACTTTTTAGGACATTCCCTTAAAGGTGGGACATACTTTACATATACGTGAATACGGATTCTCGCACTAGATTTTAAGACGGACTAATTAAATGCTGCAGTTCCTGAGACGACTAGTTTAAAATAATAAAAGTATGTACAGGTTCAATTTTGTTATAATTTGACTACAACGTCCGTTCATTATAACAATCAATATAATGTAAAGGAAAATATAACGGTAGTGGTGTTATCATCTATTGCGTAGTCTACGCCGTAGACCTTATTTTATTATCCTCTCGCCCGACTTCTCCAAGCTGGGTGCAGAGCGGATAGAGATTTATATCTCTGTCACTCCCACTATTGTTAAAAGATTTGACAGCTTATTTACTTTAGATAACAGAGATAAGTATGATAAAAACATTATTTAAAAAAATAACTACGCATGACAAATTTTTATTTATTTCAGTTATCAATTCTCTGAGTTATCGGAGAACATAGGATGTCTATCAGTCCATTCTATCTTTAGTAAAAACTAAAGTAGATCTCCATTGAAAGCACGAATGTCCGATTAATCGAATTAAATATTCTATTTTAGTTATCTATGTAAATTAAAAGTAGTCGAATGTATAGTGTACGATGTCGATACGCTCTTTCTTTTTATTAAATGCATATCCAAATTGTGGTTCATGTACCAAGAAGTTTAATATGTCAGAACGATAAAGTTCTGCAATAAG
>JWHW01051761.1:121421-135890 GCA_000931545.1 Papilio glaucus | reverse complement strand
TTTGTAAAAACTAAATTCTCGAAACCACATTTTAAATGCTATTTAATATGTAGTTTTTGTGAAGTATGTGGTTAGTTTTTAGAGTATACACTAGCATAAAGATACAGATTATCGCTTTTTTAACATGCAACAGCAGTTACATAAATAGTCTACTCAAATCAACGCGTGAAGTACCACGACCTTACATGATATGGGCGTGAATTAGAGGTGCCTTTGTATGTTCGTGGGATAAGTACAGACGTGCTGCAGGTCCTATTCATTTTTAAATCCTTGATTCGTCCTTTATCAACTCCTTCATCGCGCGGCCGTCGCCGCGGCGAGATGCTGTCGCCGCGATTGCCGAACAAGCCTGTGCCACATAGCTGAGCGCTACAAAAGTCACCGTGAGTGACCTCCCGAATACACGTAAGCATACCTTCTGCAAAAAAAAACAATCATTTATGATAATGAAAGAAGGATGTAAATGATAAATCCTATATGTGTACATTTAAATTATTTTGTGTTAACATATACAATGAAACTGTTGCGAACGGTGCTTATTTGCTCATTTTAAAATCGCGAGTTCGCATTACACTTGCGATGAAATTAACAAAAATTACGTAAATGAGCTCACTCATTGCAATTTCACAAAAGCTCTTCGCTTACTGCGCCATTATTTCGACGCCAAATTTTGGTAATAAAACTTTTTTATATCAAAATGAGGAAGGAAAAAAAAGCGTGGAAAATATTTGCTGACATGAATTAGGAATTATATTATAATAAAAGGGGATGGGTATAAGGGAAGAATGTCATATTACAAGGAGAGTTTTAGATATCTATGAGGGTATATATATATACACTAATAATATAAAGAGGAATGATTTGATTGTTTGTTTTTTTGCATTGAATCCACTGAACCGATTTGAAAAATTCTTTCAGTGTTGAGAAGCTACACTATCCCCTGGTGACATAGGCTATATTATGTTTTCATTTTTTTAGTGCTACACGTTCGAAGTCGTTCGATATGGTTAAGAAAAGGCGGATGGATTACGTGAAGGATGAAACGAGCAAGAGAGGAATGACTGTTGAAATAACGACGGAAATTTGATGTACCAACCGAACAGGGCAGGTGGATGAATAATAGTGTATGAAATATATTGCCTACATTTAGTTAGGTAGTACTATGTCGGAGCTGCTGATTTAGTTTCTAATTAGTTTGCGGTGGAATGGACTGCCTTATGAATTTTGCAATAGGTTTGCTCAGGCTGGCACTGTCTCCTAACGTATCTCGCTTAATTACTTTCATGGATCTGTGTTAATATGTATTTTCTTTTAATTATGCGCAGTTGATTGTGCAGTAACGCCATGTTTAACAATGGTGTCAGTTGCTTACAACGTGTTAAACACGAATAACCTAAGCGAAAACTTTTGGTCTAAGAGACGGTGTAAGAGCGACCTTTATCCATCTGATAACAAGATGAGCCATTATACATAAGACTACACATACTAGTACTCTTCTACAGAAGTGTCTTTGGTTGAATTTCGGCCACTGACTTATTACCAATAGTCATTTTCTTGCTGTCGATTCTTTTTCAAAAAGAAAGAGTTTTAAAAGTACTGTTATAAAGGTTCACCCAACCAGGTTCCGGGCATGAGAGCTTATTTTCTTCTAACAAATATATTATTTAGTGAGAACTAAACTATTAATCGGTTTATCCATGAGTCGCGTCGAACGCCAACGTAAATTAAATCTACGTCGGCTGCCCCGGGCCGAGAAATATTGCCGATAGTTTTATATTGATTTTATCGGACACATTCTCGATAAGATTATATAAGTTTAAATTTTGTTATAATTGTAAATCTTGTAAGCGTATTGCACGTACGTCGTTGCACAAGTTTGACGATTATTAGAAAATTCAACACTATTGATAGTTTTAAAACTCATCAATTAATAATCAAATAAATAAATATGCGCTCACACACGAACCGCAGAGATCATGGATTTCCATTTGGCGCGATCCTGGTACACCTTTTTAGTAAGCCACTAACTAATCTGATCGATAAAAATTATTTTAGAGCCTCCCTTACCAACACTGCCACTCACTTTTGCAACGTAAATTTGTTTCGTTATTGTCTCTTTCAACATGCCCGAACTACCGAAGCATACCTTTCTCAATTCTAGTCACAACATCTACTTTTAAACCACTTTTTTCCTTTATAATGCTATTTTTAATCCTACCATTCAATGTCTCGCTCAACAATCCTTATAAGGATCTCATCTCAACGGCATATACTCTACTGTTGCATGCATGGTTTTCCTGACAAACCCAGCTCTGACTTGCATACATTGAAGTGGGTTATTCTAAGCCAGGTGGCGTTATTCTAAATCTTAAAATAAATGATGATGATGATCCTAGTCAGAACTAGGTTATAATATTTTTTGTCATCATTCTTAGATGACTATGCAAAGATTCAAATCTTATGTTTAGAAGTGGAAATTCAAATTTAAAAAATTCAGTTACAAACATACATATAGTGATACTAATAATATAATATAAATAATAAGCGTGTTAAAATTCATTCTGTATTGTACGTAGAAGGAGAAAGATAAGTCATTTTCTAGTTACTTTTATTGTGCAAAGACACTTCTTTTTCAAATAATGTTACAAACCGCAAAACAGCTTAGTGTTTCCAACGATATTCTGTGGATTAATTTCTTTTGCACTGCAAGCTTATACATAAAGTACCTACTTAAACGTATTTCATTTCATGCAATTAAAGATGTACGCTTACCTAAACTTTTGTTTCTTCAGAATGTAATAAGAAAAAATTAATTGCTCGTAAGTTCGTTTCAACGAGCTGTGTCGTAATCAACTCGGGTATAAATTATTCCTAACGTTTTTGTCAACCATATATTGGTTAACATAAGTACCTAAAATTTGAAGTTTGTTTTTCCTGTCACTCAAATACTAAAATATGGAATTGTAAAACGATAAAATAGTGTCATAAGTGTCCTGATTGACATTGAAATGGCAGTAGTATTTTAATTTAAGGAATCAAAAAATTCGGAAAACATCTCGATATTTCAACTGATTATTATGTTAAAATGCGAAAAGTTCAGTCCTTTGAAGGTCAATAGGGTTGTCTGTGATAAAACTCCTTTTGCTTTTTTTGATTGCTTTAGGATTATATATCAGGAACTGTAATGAGAGTAAACATAACCCAAATAAAATTATGTCAAGTTGGTCGGTTAAGAGGTTAACGATATTTTCCTGCGTGTATGATATTACAAGCCGTATCCCGGCTCATAACGACGAGGGAATCATAATTACTTTCTTGTATATTTTGTATCAATCGCCTGACGATAATCATATATTAGTGATTTTATTACCTCTTCATGCTATGCCATAGGGTCGTAGTAATTGTACTTTTATTTTTCATATTATATATAAAAATGAATCCATATTTCCTTCATTACTACAAGGCATCACGGGTGGGCCGATTTCGCTAATTCTATTTTTGTGTTTGCTATTTTCAAAAGGTTCTTATGAAAGAAAAGTTAAGGACGTTGCGCGGAAAGTTAGAAAATGTAAGAAAACTTAGTAACTATTTGAAATTCGCGCATTTCACAGTTAAAATGTTCAATGATAGTTAATTTAGCAGACAGCGGTTTGTGTTATTTTTGGATACATATCAATTTAATAGTTAAAAAAAAAACATACACACGAATTGATTACCTCCTCCTTTTTGAAGTCGGTTAAAAAAGAAGAAAGAAATGGTACAGAATTTTGTTTCCTTTTCTGAAAATTTCCATGTTTATCTAAGAAACAAATTGTCATATACATGTAAATTACGATTTCGTGTAAATTAAAATGCACAGCAGGTGAAACCGCGAGCATAGGTAGTATGTTTAGAAAAGAAGAAACTGAACCGACATATGAATGCACAGATACTGCTGGGCATTTTGCGCAGAAATTTACGGAATTTCAAAGCCGGGGCGAGTCGATAGTAAAAAAATGAATATACTCAGAAGCTTTACACACACACAGATTTAGTGATTTTCAGAATTTCTATGATATAGAAAAAAAACATTATTTACCTTCTTACGAAAATGAAGAACCCCGTATTATCCATTTTTAGTAAATAAATAAAATATTTTAGTATTCATATTCAGGCATACAAACGAATAAACATTTATTTGAGACTCAATGTCCCTTACAACATTATTTTACTAACCGCACTGTATACGTTATTATTATTACCAATAAGCTATATAATGTATATACCGATTTAAGGGTACTTTTCGGTGGACTAAGAGAATTTGTACATCAGTTTTCAGCAAAGCTCTTCAGTTTTACACTGAAGAGCTTTGCTAATAATAGTGCCTAATAGTGCTAATATTCTTATTTCATGCAGACATCCAAACTAACTTTCTCAGAATAAAACGTTTTATCTCAAATCTCGTTGATGTTTATTGCAACAAAGTTTGACAACAAAAAGCTTATCTCTGTTTTTGCAGCTATAGTCGATACACTAGCGTTTAACAATAACCGAGCAAGATAAAACGCTTATTCCGTTACGGCGCTTGCTTGCCCGGTTCGTATTTATTTATAGATCATTGGAGTTGATATTGAATATAAATATGTTAAGTGAAACTTTTATTTACTGTAAGTTAAGAGGTATCCGCCTGACCATGGGTTTGGTGAACGCTGATAAACGTCCATCAATGACAAAAGAGCTGTAAATGCATTTGATAAGCTCTATCAGTCTTATGTTAGATTAAAAACACTAGAAAAAACTCCAACACTGCAAGGAATATTTAATGGCTGGGGAATTATTAATCTTCGCGTAGCAATCAACGCAATTACAAGGTGACAGTGACGTTAACGAGCGTGTGAGATAGTAATGTGGGGAACATTAATTTAAATTAATCGAGTATTTGGCGAGGCGAAGAAATGCCTTTGCATATCTATTATTAATATTATAATTACGACGGATGTTTGTACATTACATTTTGAAACAATTGAATTGATAATATGCGTTTGCTAATAGAAAGCTAAATTTTTCGGAAGTAGGTTATATAAATAATAAAAACAGCAACAGCTATTTACAATTTGTAAATATGCTTAAACTACTAAAGCGCCGTAATAATCGGCGAACGGGTTCGAATCCGCCATTTCACTATCGTCGTGAACCATTTCCAACCAAGTTTAAGCTCAGTTGGGAATGGTTAAAATAAATATTAATAAATTATTTCGATAATCTACTAATATTTCATATACATACCCGACGAGGGTTGCCGTCGAGCAGGCGATCGGCCGTAAACAAAAACATAGCCAAAACCTATTACAGTATGGACTACGGTCGTACTCTGCTGACCCCAAATACAAAAAAAAATGGGAAAAGGGCAGGGAGAAGACGGAGAAATATATTGAAACTACATAATCCACTTAGATATTGTTATCCGGATGACGCGTCCGGTTGCGGCTTGGCAGATTTCTGGATAAAGGTTATAGCGAATAACTAAAAATAGTAAGTTAGCTTTCTGATAATGAAAGTAATATAAAAATTGGTTCTGTAATTTCAGAGTTTATACCTTACAAACAAAGAAAGAAGCTGCAATGCATAGGTGAGGCTAAATCAATAAAAAAGGAATAGCGATTCCTAAGTCTACCAAGTAGGTTACAAATATACCTTGTCACAATATTGATAATTGCATCCAGAAATCTAGTAAAATTCATTATGCATTTGCTTACTTAGACTATGAGACTGCGTTGCAATTGCCTATCAATAATTTGCAGATCGCAGCATTAATTGTGCTAATCTGCTCGTTTAGCATACGCCATCCTGGTTTATCTTGATATTAATAGTATATGAGATGTCATCAGTGAACATATTCAGCTTAATATTCTCGTGCTGTAGCTGCGATGCCGTTAAACGTTTTTTTTAAACAAAAAGTGTTAACAATGTGATACTTTGATAACGCTAAATCGAATTCGTTACTATCAATCTTGTTATAAGGGTTGAGATAAAACAGCTTTTACTTGTGTTATATTGAAAGGAAGTGTGTAAAGATATAGATAATAAAAGATTTGAGATAGTTTTTATTGAATTACATGATAGCCAACAGTCGAGAGATCCATAAAGATATGTGCATTTATATCTTCATTTGCCCCTATGTACGTATATCAAGAACGCTTTTAGAAATCTATGTGATTTTGTTTGAATATTTTTAAACAATTATTCGGGTGGGTAACCACAGCTTTCCATTAACATCCGCAAGGCAAGTGAGTTAATGCTACACTGCCAGACTTTTTTAGGAAACAGGAACGGAGAAGATAAGGAAGAATAAGAGAAAATGCGAAAGGAGATAGCAGGAGTTGACCGCTAGACACAGTTTTTCCAAAAGGAAGATTAGCTAATAATAATAATTACGGCAGGCTAGTGTGTGTTTTATCAATTTTTTTCAATACTAAAACGACGATGCGACTTTTATGGATCTACTATTTGTCTTTTCCTACATCTTGGTGAAAAGAGCATGATTGCAAATCAAACGAAACAAATTAGGTAACCACGCTTAGGGTTTTTATTTTTTGCTATAATATTAGTGCATTAAATTAATTGATTTGGATTTAATTTCTCGTTACAATGTATTTATGTAAATTTGTGTTCGATGGGTGTGACCCAATTCTCGCGTCATTAGGTCCTGGGTGCCACTAGGCTGCTCCGTCGCTACACCGATCTAATGGGTTCTAAATTGCTTTGATCGTTTTTCCGGAAGGTTAATGAATTCTCTCGCTCCAATAATCCTAACGATTCTGTCGTGGAGTAAATACTGATAGAACTTAAGTTTACACCATACAGCTGATTACATGAGTGCAACAGAAAATACTTTTTGATTTAACTCTTTTTTTATAAACGGATGGCCATTTAGCAATCGTCCGCTTTTTATTCAGACCAATGAGGCGTTTGACGTGGATAAGACATGTTTCGAAGTATATATTCATTATACATTGTGTAAAGCCTGGGTAGCGTATACGAACGTATACGTTACTAATACTTGAAAATCCTGCTCGTAGGTAGTCGCATTAATTAATAAAATATATAATACTCTGCACTTCGTACTGATTTGCTTCTCGCAAGGAATTTGCAAACGCCGACCAAAAGCTAAAAAACTACTATCTACACTTTGTCATCTTATAGTGTCGTGATGAGAGAAGTGTCAAAAGCTACTTCTTTGTTTTCTATACAATCTAGAAAAGCATTTGGAAGGTTTCAGGTCCTGCAACTGTGAATAACTTCATTGCATTGTTGCAGGAATCTGGCTCAACCGCGAGAATACGTTAGGTCTGTGTGGCACTGGCCGATAGTATCTTCGCACCCTCAGCAGCCACTCCACCTCGTGCACCCCGCCACAAACTCCGCCAGACAAAATGGTGCGCGACAAGAAGTCACCGCACAAGACAGACTCACAAAAATGTAAGTAGCTATTAATAAGAACTAAGTGTTAAGGTAACGAAACGCTGCACTAGTCTTTTATAATATTTATCTTATAAGACATTTGTTTTAGGGGCATAATGCCATAATGATCGCCAACCAACAAGGAGAGAATACTATTTTTCTACTAGTTGAAATTTTGTTACGAAAGTGAAATAGAAATTAAGGTAGTCGAGTGTGTTTTTATATCTTTGAACATTGTATAGATATGCAAGTTATCATTGACGACTTCGGTCTGGTGGTGAATGTTCACACCACTAAAATTCTCTCTATATATTCAATTTGTATGGTGTTATGATCATTTTTAAACATTTCAGTATTTCGCCTGGAGTTAAGAATCGGTGAAGCGTCAATAACCCAATGGTTAAGGGCTCGGACTGCCGATCATGAGGTCGTGGGTTCGAATCCTCCATTCGACTATTGTCGTGAAGCATGACCTAGCACAAGCTTTTAAGCCTAGTTAGAATGGTTAAAATAAATATTTCAATAATCTACTAATATTTTACATCTAAAAAGTAAAAACAAAGTAAGTGGAAAGCCACGATGGATTCTTAGAGACCTTCCTGACGTATGCATAAATTTACGTTAATTTTTATTTAATATAACTTACATTATGAACCACAGCTGTTTTATACCATATACTTTTTCTCACAATTCTTTGTTTCTTTTTTTATAATAAAGAGCTTACAAAACAAATTAGTGCTGTAGTATCCTATATACATAGCCTTCGGGATTTTATCCCCAATATCCCGCAGAGGTTTAGTGAAATAGACTGCGCTGAGCAAATATCGTGAGAAAAGAAAACAAATTGCGTGATATACGGCACCTACGCTTGAGTTGCCGAGGGAAAATATAGTATATAGTTTATACACTTTCCTATTTTTGTTTTTCTACCGCTTTTTCTTTAATATCAAGTTTGTTATTAGAGATAATAATTGAGTGCTATTTTATTACTATTTGAAGCGAAAACTTCTTAGTTGCGTTAGATGATATATGTTAGGGGAAAATGTTCAAGGTTCGCGTGAACATTATGCTCAACAGTACGCGACTCGCTTCAGCAACACGCATCAGCAACATGCAGATTTGAATTAGGAACAGTTCGGACGAATTTTTCTTTATGAATTATTCTTGTGTTTTTGTATTTAATTGTTAATATACAAGGGTTTTGTTGTTGATTTATTTTGAAATATTGTAGCGCCTTCCACCTGTTTTGAGTTTTCACTTCTATCGGCAGTCCTCCTTGATTTTTGTAAGCGATTTATGATATATATTGAAGCCTCCTTTCAGAGTACCACCCAAATACAACAAAGTCAATGTATTAATTAGTACTTGAAAAGTGAAAACAAAAATGATGTACGAACGAAAGTATAAAGTATAAAAAGTATACTTTCGTGGTCTCAACTGTGCCGAAATATCGGGAGCTCAAAAAGGCTAATCGTGGTAAGAATCTGGTTTTTAGTATAAAAATAAGAAAAAAGATTTAAAAAGTGAATATTACTTATGAATTTAATACATAGTTGGTTGACTTATTCCAGATTACTTAACAACCATTAACCAAACAACCACAAGATTACAAACTTGCTTCTGGACTTGTCTCAAAATTGTATATAATAATTGAAAGCTTACTTAACGTTTACGCTCCTGTTAGTAACTAAGGTCATACTGAAACATAGAATTATTTGTTCACGTTATTCTCAAATTAAGTGGAAAAATCAGTTAATCGTAAGTTATAGAGGACAAGGTTGTATTGTGTTTAGTAAATCTGTCGAGGAAACGAAATAAGATTGCTTTCTAATAAGGGTCTGGTGGTCCTAAGCGTTTTAGATGTAAATTTTGCGATATACTATACTATAGATATACTATAATATTAATAATAAGCGTGTTACTACGGACCGATCTTTTTCTTTTTTCAATAATAGGTATAAGGACATATAGCTATTTATATTGCTTAATGGAAATCATCATCTCCTTGCCCTTTTCCCACTCTTGTGAGGTCGGCACAGTATGATTGTAGTCCATACTGTATAGGTTTTGGCTATAGTTTTTACGGCCGGCCGCCTGCTTGACGCCAACCCTCCTTGGGAATATAGCTAAATGGAAATAATTTACTTTATCTCTTTTAAGCCAGCTAAATTTAAAAGCTTGAGCATATTCTAATGAAGGACTCCAACCCACGATGTCATGCTGGGCGTCGCAACAAGAAGCTTTCTTTATTTTTGGAAATCACGGTTCCATTCAGCAATACCTTGTATACAGTACTGTTTAATATTATGTGATGTATAGATTTTATCACATAGGCGAAATATGGGCTCAGTATTAAATAATCCGTACAATAAATGGTTAAGTATGTCTTCGGTCAAACTGAAATCTGAGATTGTTTATACCTATTTTAGACCAATTTTTTTTTGTAACAATCGAAATAAACATTCCATTACAAAAAGTGGAAGCGTAGTTTTATATGTTGTATACCTGATAGTAACTCAGAGATCTGTGAAGAAGTTTCATTTGCTCGCGAATAGGAAATTAAAAATAAATTGAACTCCGTATATCGTTCCTACGGGCTCCATCTCCCAGTGCAATTCCATTTCACAGAACTAAAATGCAAAGTAGATGGAAAAGTATGGAATGAACATGCGAATTGCATTCCTTACAGAAATAAATGTTTACTTATATTATTTTTAACGCTCTAATTATTAAATCATCTAATTATTGGAGTCGGTACATTACAGTATAATGTATGGGGCGTGTTGACAGTATTAATCATGAAAGAGTGACAAGGCATATGCAAAAGTTATTTATTGCTAACCAAATCGATATCCTTAATTTCTGCCTACACCGTAGATTACGGGCGTGAGTGCTTGTAATAATTTGGCATACTGAAACAATAAAGATAAATAAATGTCTAACTCATAAATTTTCTGTGAAAATACTCTATCCTTACTAATATTATAGGTGCGAATATTAGTATTTTTGTTTGTTACGCTTTCAGACGTAAACTATTCAACCTATCATCATGAAACGCGCATATTGTCAAGGATACAGAAAAGCAAATAACTTTTATGCCAAAATAAATAAAATTTAACAAAGGATAGGAAAATAAAACCTAATATAGGTAGCCACGGTAATGTATGACACGACAATAACAATTTTTTTGACACATTTTGTTACATCACCATAGCAACCAATAACAACTTTTTGACATTTACCTATAATTCCAAGCTTTAAATAATGTAAATTAAGATTCGAATGCAACTGCGGGCAACACCTAGTTCTATTATAAATGCAGAAAGCACATTATTTTTTCTATTCAATTTTTTGTAATCAATAATTCTGTAAAGCTGAAACTTGTTAAATAAAATTGAGTTTCATATCTTGGGTCAAACAAGCTGAGTAATTTGTTCCTGTCACGGCAACAGAAAGTAATATAAATGCTCTCTCCCTGGGGAGAATTGTAGGACTACAGTCATGGCTTGGTTTTGCATAATGTTTTGTTTAGATTATTGATACAATAAGAAATGTTTCTTTCATTTTCACTGAGATTGTATCAATTTCCTACACTCTTTGTATTTGTAACAATTGATATTTATATTAGATTATCTATCGTGATTTTTTGATGACTAATGAAAATTTAAGATCCATAAACTGATTATGGCGAAACAGTGTTATGAACTTGTATTTTTAGTTATCTTTCCCCACAGCAGTAAAGTAAACCGTAATAAAATTTCTACTAAAAGTAAACAAAAATACACATTAACGTTTTCATTAGCCGAGTGATGGTAAAGAAGAGATAGTGGTTTGAGCCACTGACTGCTTCTGTGTTCCGTGTATTAAATAACGGACATAAGTCTTCTTTTGTCCTAGGTATTGGCTATAGTTTTGACCCGGCTGACACAGAAGGCATTTTCACATATAGAGGGCAATGCTTGGAGTTTCCCTACGATATCATATCAGAAATGATGTGCTTCGCAGTAGAACCAAAGCAAAACCGACATTGCAAACCTTAAGTGGCAAAGGACCTTGGCCACATGAATGGCGGCCACGTACAAGTTGATGTAGCGTTGGTAAGCCTCGCACAAGATGGACCTATGATCTGGTCAAGGTTGCCTGAGTCAAATGGATGAGGGAGGGGAGGGAGAGCGGTAGGGGACCGATATTTGTGGCGATCAATGGGGAAGGTCTACGTCCAACAGTGGATGACATTTGGCTGAAAAGAAGAAGGTCGGATCGAAAGTTAGTCCGGTTTTTGGTTTTATTAAATTAACTGTGACTTATTTTATTATCATCGTGCAATATTAAACTTTACACAGCCGGGTAACAAAAGCTAGTATTTTATACATACAATGTTTAATTAAAAGTGATGGACGGTACACCCGTATATAGTATATAAAACGATTGATTTATGAATATTTGAGACTACAATGGTTTTCCACAAGTCATGATTACAACGTCTACGGGTGTCCGTACCAATATTACTGATACTGTGTGATAACGGAAATACTTGGCACTGAAGATATATACAATATTCTGATATAACTTATAGTCTGATTTACTGATAATGAGATTTACGTTGCTCTTGATGACCGGCGACGAACTGAATAATCGCTGTTATAATTTTGCGTAACTTAACAGAACTGATGACGCGGCAAATGTGCGTGCATGCTCGTACACATCACTTGCTAAACAAAATTGACATCTGTACGAGAAGGTTGTCAACTTATTGTACCAAATATGGAGCTTAATTCGCTTATTCTTCTATTATAGAAATAATCGTATCGAGTGTTATCGTAGTGCTTTGGCTACCTTCTTAGAAGAAGAGATGTTTTACAATTTCTATAGGATACCGGACAACTGTATCAATACTATGTCTCGAGGTAGGTATGATAAGGTAAAATGTAAATGTTGTGTAAATAAACTTTTTCCTGATAAAAAGAGGCAAATAGACAAGCTATTTTCCTTATGTTACGTGACTACACCCTCATCAGCATTAGCAATAATTTGAAGTGCTACAAATGCGTTGCACTTTTTATGTAAGAAGTAAGAATAGGGAATTAAATAGGAAAATGATACAAGAATATGATGTTAGAGAGGATTCTGGTGAAAAGCAGGAAAGAGCAAAATAAATGATTCTTTAACATGTAATCGTCTGTAACGAAATAAATCGTCTAAATTTATATTTTTTTCTGTAATCTTTTCATAACAATATCAGTCACCTAAAATATTAATACCAATCAATAAACCACGTGGCATTGACTGGCAAGTACGTGCAATTTATGCATATTAAAGTATTTGTGTAGAGGTCCTTTTACCAGAAAGGCTGATACCACCTTAATTGACAAGTTGTTATTACACCGTGCTGATAATTTCCGTAACGCTTTCGCTTGATGGAAAAAGCCTTCTTTTATTGAGGCTATTAAAATAAAGGAAAGGTTGATAAACAGTACGTATTTTATTTTACTGGGTAATAAAGCGATCCCAGGTGTACTATATTGTGTCAGTTTATTGCTTAACGTTAAACTTATCGAGACATTTTGGATGTGTTACTACTCTTAGCACAAACGCGTATATTACCTTACCCAAAGACAATACATACAATGTTTTCTGGATATATTTGGTGTTGTAATATTAAAAAAGAAATAAATGATTATTAAAAACTGGTAAACGTATTGTATTAATAATACAAAACTACTCGCAAACTTTAAGAAAGATTATCAAACAAGAAAGAAAGGAATACCAAAAACTGTAACTTGAAGGTGCCTCCTACATGTTTGAGTTTATTTTATAAAAGCGCCATCTGTTGTGTAAGTCTTCATTTAACGAATATTATTAGCGAAATTGTTAAGATTTTCGACTCGTTTTTTTTTTTATAACAGTATTGAAATGAATGATAGTTCAATTCCCAGACTAAAATTCTTTATGATTGAGGTCGAAGCTGTTCTATTCTAACTTATTGTTCATGTCGTGTGCTTTACAAGACACTATTTCAGGAATAAGATTTCTATGGTTCTTTCATTTTAAGTCAAGTGGAAGTAATTGCGCGATGTCGATGGAATTATTATCGAGACATTATTCGCAATTCACGCAATGGTCTTTATCGCGGAAAGAAATAAAATTTTATGAAGAATATTTTGGTTTTAAGATAAATCGTTTTAAGAATTTATTTCCGGGATGACTAGAGTAAATTATTTGGCGTAGTCATGGCAACAAGATTTTTTCTAATCGACATATTATAATTATTAATACTCCTTAAAATGACATTTTTAGATTCCATAAGCGTTGGTACGCAGTAAGTGTGATAGTTATTATTAAAAATGGTAAGAAATGTCTATACTGCATTATTTTAGCGGAATACAAATATACTGTGCCGCAACTTTATTTCATCTCCAGCTGTATTAGTACAGTAAGTAAGCCTCATATGACTGCTAGATTTGAAAGTCAACATTATTCTCATATTTTTGCAAGTCCTATTAATGAAGGAAGTCGGGGCGGATAAATGAAGCTCATTTAGATTCGGCACACTTGTTTTATTACTTTAAACATTTAAAAGACTTACATCACTCACGCCGCACACACATCACGTCGCCATTACATTGCCAGAGAGAACTCTCCGGAAGCTCCACCCACTTCCGTCAACTTTTATATCGTTCGGAAACAAGAGATATTAGTTACTATTATGTTAGTTGAATAATTAAATATTTTTATGTCCTACATTAATATTATAAATGTAGAATTTTATGAGGATAGATGGCTCGAAGTTTATTTCTATTTCAAACAAAAACGATTCAATGGATTTTAACGAAACTTTATATAATTACAGCTTACTAACTGTCCCCGCGACTTCATTCGCGTGGGTATAAAAAAAATATCTTTTGGTACACATACCCACGAAGGTTAATCTTATTCTTCTTATTTGCAGATGACTTTTGTTTTAATTAAATTGTTAACTTAACAACAAATTCAATGGATAGAGAGTTTTTAATCCATATAGAAGGTTTT
>JWHW01051761.1:85144-96491 GCA_000931545.1 Papilio glaucus | reverse complement strand
AAAAAAGGATTTTTCGAAATTCATCCTCTAAAGGTTTAATGTAAGGGATGAAAATTTGTTTGAAGCAACTACCCGTGCGGGTTGCCAAACGAATATAACTGTATTTAAAAATTACTTAATAGCTATATTTTCCCTTCGTTATAATTATTTTTATATAATAAGGAGCTAAGGAGGAGAACTTCTTAGGTTTTTAATAATAACCAAAAGAACCTCAGATGTACGTTCGCTTCAAGAAAGGAATACCTACTCTCCTTGGATTTACATTTATAGAATTTGAAATTCTAGTTTAACTGTCTTTTTTGTAGTTTTATTGCATAAAACTGTTATTTTTGTCAATACCCGTTTGAAAATAAGAAACCGTAAACTTTGGAAACGTGAATGTAAAAGAAATTTATGGGCAGCAAACAAAAAAAATAGTTTGAAATGAATAAGTAAAATTATCGCAATGAGATCTTTGGTGTAGTTATAGTACATTAAGGTTTTATTAAAATTCTGATTTAATAAGTTTATGAAATAACTTTTTGCATCAAAATACACACATACACGCTGGTGTTGATGTATTTGATTTTGTTGAACTTATTTCGATTTGTTACTCGCTGGATAATTCTGAAGTGGTTATAGATGTGTCCTGAAATATTATTTATGAATTAATTTCTTATATTTTAACACTTACAATAAAGTTAAGTTTTTAGAAATTTAAAATGTCGGCAAAAGGATAAATTGATGATGGGTGAAAAGGTAAATTGATACCATAAACGTAATTTGAAACTAAATTCCCAACATAATTTAATATTCTAAGTAAATTAAAAACTTACGTTACGTTCTATATTGGACACTACCATGTTCCACTTCTGGCATTTTTCTGGATAATTTGTTTGATTCTCCGAAGTCAAATGTTTTCGTGTCGACGAACTTTATAGACCTTGTCGAATCATCGTCATCATCGTAAAATTGTTCTGTGCTCGTAGATATTGATTCTGTGATTGAAACTTCTTCGGGGTGTTTTTCTGTTGTTGTACTCAGTCTTGTTACTGTATGTGATTTTTTGGAAAACAATATAACTCGGAATATAGTAAACAAGTGCGGATTTGACGGCTTGGGTGACAAATTGTTTCCCGCTTTTTCGATGTAGTTAAATATTGATGATAATAATTTGTCACCACAGTCTTTGGTTTCCATATTGTTGCCAGCGACAACCAAGAAGCTCATCGATAAGTAAAACAACTTGACAAATATCACCATCTGTAATATAAATAATATAATGTCAATAAATTGGTTCTTTCAACAACACGTAAATAAAAACAACACGTATGTGACGATTTTTTGTATTATTTATTATTTTAAAAAACTAGTACAATTAATTGTTTTAGTGTTGCACTAAAACGTGTCAAAAAGACGTAAATGATAATTCAAACTATTTCACCTAATATAACGTATGAAAATTCAGTATTGAGCTATAAACTATAAACGATTCTTATCCTAAGTTTGGAGACCTTCAAACAACCAACATGATAATTTATACAAATAAAAATCAATTGCCGGAGGTCAGGAAAAGGTCTCTTTGGACCTGATTTAATGTAAAATCGTACCCTAAAGAGAAAAATATAGAATAAAATTTTCATACAAAAACATATTGTGTTTGCTATGCTACTAATTAGTTTTGACAATAACAAAGTTTGTGACATTTTTTTCCTATAATTCCGACGCGGACTGAAGTTATCAAAATATCCAGCGAGGAAAATACGAAATGAATATTCCGAAGCCGTGGTCGATAGCTAGTTATGAATAAACATCTTTTAAAATATCTGAATGTAAGTTATCGTTGACTTATCGGTGAATAAATATGGTTCAAGGCTTAAATATTTGTAAAAGCAGACCTGCAACATAAATATGTTTCATTCTTAAATAGGAAACACTATACGAATCTAAATTTTTGCAACTACTTAAAAACAAACATTAAATGAATAAACGTAGGGTATCATATTATTTTCATTTTTTTATAAAAAAAAAAACAATATGATACTCGCTTGTGATAATATACATATGGATAACTTCAAACAAGACACCATATCTGCGATACTAAATAAGCAGTTTTCGTGAGTGGGGTAGATCTACGCAGTTACATATAGATTTCATGAATGGGTTAACTCGTCTTGACCCCACACACTAGTTACTAACTACTAAGATTTGTAAGATATCCCCCCGAAACTAAAAAAATTACTAACTACTGAAAATACCGGATATAAGTATTATACCAATGTCTGAGTCTTCAGAGTGGCTGTAGCAGATGTCTATATTTGCCTCTACCAGGCAAACATGTTGTCCATGTGGGCGTTGAACATATTGGTACATACTTAGGAATAAGTCAGTACTTTCTCTCTTAAAAAGTGTTCGTAAGAATTATTCAAGGAAACTATATATTTCCGAGTCACAAAGTTAAAAAAGCTTTATGAGTAATCTCCAAACGTTCTTAACCGTATCGTGTAAGTAGAGCCGATTAAACCGGTTTAAAATGCATTATGAATTGTTAGATTAATGTAGTGATATTGCGTACCTTAATCGATTCTATTCGACAGTTGTACTGATTTTCAACACTGCACAATAGTTATTAGATTCACGAAAGAATGTATTCGTTAAACACATAAATAAATAACACTTTTGTTATCGTATTGTCTGCTAAATATGTGAAAGTTGACCAATATACGTCCTCCCACTTTAACGTTCGACACGCTACTAATAAAAGTATGCACAATAATACCAAATGGCTGACGTCTACGACAACGCGATCAGATCGACGTGACAATATCACTTTTTTTATTATTTATGCCATTAGCTGCTTTTAGTTGTTTAATTATTAAGCTTCATACAACCAGTTTTATCAGTTTGGAAATAAATTTAGAAAAGTATTTGTTTCAAGAACAAATGTCTATTGTATACCTATGTAATACACCGCTATTATTTAAATATACTTTTTTGCGCAACTTTGGCTTCTTTTGATAATTAAATGTGGGGGTGTAATGGAAAGTGATCATTTTTTGCGTTTAATGCATTCCGCTTTTCTCCGGAAATGCAGACGTTACTCACACATATTTGTCAACAGGATTTTTTAAGGAAATATAGAAATACAGATATGTTTAAATATAATTTTGTATAAAATTGGCAGTGGGTATGTCATGTCTGAAAATGTGATTATGCCTATAAAATAAGTTGCCAAGCCGGTTTAGCGATTTCACTTAAAATAATATCGATAAAGTTGGAATCCGAAGACACGACTTTCACCAAGATTTCATTTATTTATTTTTAGTAAGCGATTGGATGCATAGGACATTCACTTGATCTTAAAGTTACCAGCACAGTCTTCATCCGTGACAATATGGCGGTACTGTTTGTCACTCTCTGTTCTCTGTTGTACTCTTGTTGCTCGGTTAACTTGTGAAAGATGCTTTACTTTGCATTGTCTGCTAAAGCTTTTCAAATTCAATTTAAGGTAACAAGTAATGCCGATATTTACTTGTTACCTTAAAATACGTTTGACTACTGATCTGAGTAGATACATATTTTACTATCGTTATCATGTGTTGTCATTAGTCACCATACATCCATTGGTGGACTTAAGTTTTCCCAATAAATCGACGGAAGCAAGATTGGTCCCACGCTGTCCACGTCCGGTGAGATGTTGCAACCATGTCCACATCGTTGGCTATTCTGTTAACTAATCACATGCTAAATAAATTAAAAAAAACCGACCAAGTGCGTGTGGGAGTAGCGCACGAGGGGTTCCGTACTATTATTTAAAAAAATCAAGTCTGTTGTAAGGGCGGCAACTTAAGTATTTTATTTTTAAAGTGAATAATATAACTCAATATTTTGTAAATATTTCAAGCGTCCACCCGTTGCCGTTATCAATATCGAACAAAACGAGTAAAAAAATACGTTTGTTGTAGGGAAACCCCTTTAAATATTTATTTTATTCAGTTTTTTTAGTATTGCTTGTTATAGCGGCAACAGACATACAACATCTGTGAAAATTTTAACTGTGTAACTATCACTGTCCATGAGATACAGTCTGGCGACAGACGGACACCGGAGGCTCAGTAATAAGGTTCCCGTTTTACCTTTCGGAACCTTAAACAGATGATAAAGCGTGTAAGACAATAACGTGTGAAAATGTTTTACGATTCAATAACCAATTGTACTCGTGAAAACGCAAAAATATTAAGTATACCAATGCATTCAGGATGACCTTGCGCGTATCGAACCGAAACGGCGCGACAATGTACACTTCGTTAAAAATGTACTGTCCTTCATTGTTGTTGATATTTTAATGAAGAGGCATACAGTAATGGCAGCTATTTTAGTAGATATGTCAGCGTAGATGTATATTGTGTCCAGTACTAATGTGTTTTCTCGGTTGATGAAATAATTTAATTGCTACGGTTCTCTTTGTCTTTAACTCTTTTAGCAATTAGTGGTGGTCACTAATCATCAAATGAACTGCTTGCTCGTTTGATTCGACGACCTTTTAAACTGCTTGCCCTTCTGTGTAAAAAATATTATATGTAATAAAAATATGAATAATTGCGAAGCAAACACGACATAGACATCGGCGTACAAAAGACATTTAAAAACTAGCTCACTCATTCTTAATTCACACTCTTCGTCTTTCAAAACTTTCAAACAATCATCCATTGAGAGATTAAACAGACACTGGGATTATTACACAGCCTTGTCTTACCTTTATTGATACCAAACCAGTCTGAGTCAGTCAGTTTTTTATGGAAGAAGGTGGCAAACGAGCGAGCGGATGACCTGATGTTAAGTGAACGCTACCCATAGATATCGCAACAAGCGAATGTGTTGCAGATGCGTTGCCTACCTTTAATGGATAGAGGAGGGCACAGACAGGAATAAGGATATTTCCTTTTCCCCGTTAAGAACGTCCCCGTCTAATCCTCTTCCCGTTCCCATCCTATCCTTATGAGGAAAGGGTGGGAAGGGGAAGAGGACTGAAATTAGGCCTGCGGCACCTCACTCATCAGACAAAACGCAGAGTACTTCTACTTCACGCCTGTTTTCTGTAAGGTCGTGGTATTTCACCGGTCGAGCCGGCCCATTCGTGCAACAGAATGTTGCAACACACGCAACATTCTGTTGCACGAATTTGTTGCATTCTGTTGCACGAACACGCAACAAGCAACGTGTTGTTGCGGGCTCGACCACTGAAAAAGTTGGTCCTGTTTATCCTAACACAAGCAGTAGAATCTTTATAAAATGATTTTAACGCTTGTATTAGACCACTGTTCAATCCAAACTCAACCAGAGTTGACCACAGATCAGATCTTTTAACTTCATCGTACGCCTTTTCTGAATCTACGAAGGCGCAGAAAACTTTATAGCCAAAAACTTTTCTCTAATCATACATAAAGAAAAGATCTGATCCATGCAGCCCATTTTCCTAAAACCTGCATGCACAGCTCTAATTCTTCTGTTTCTTTGACGACTCTTTCAATCAGTATTTTTAGCACAAACATTTCCCACAATGCTGGGAAGGATTCCTCGGTAATTTTGGCAATGATGCTCTGATAATAATAGTGTAGATAACATCTAATATAATTTTGCAATAGGTTCAATATAACTTTTTAAACATTTTACAGATCGTACTAGCACTAGATCCAATATATAATTTTTTAATATTTCTATTACATTGATAAGTATATTTTATTTTAATCATATTTTTATACAATTTTCTTATTTCTTTGAAGTACAGATAGTTAATTTAAAAGGACGAAATAGTAGTCGAATTTCTAGTGTAACTTTAATTTCATTTCATGGTACTCTATAAATCTTCCATAAACTGTTAGACGAATCAATCGTGCAATATGGGTTTACCGCAGACGCACTTCATGTTATTGCTTCCGTCACTTTTAATTAAATTTAAAATGGGAAAACTCAATCTCAAGTATAACAGGTACTTGTTGTAGTTACATCACAGACGGCCTTGACGCATCATGGTTGCTTCAGACTTTACTATAGACAATTTTGTTTATAAATTGAAATAATATGTAATGAACTAATGGCGATCAGGCCAAAAGATGCTAGAAATTAGGATAACATGTGGTAATTAATTCTTTTATTGAAGCTCAACATCGTAATTGGCCGAAAACATTAACGACAGCAATTTGTTAGAATCGTTTTACAAGATTCAAATAGCTTTGTTCAAACGCGAGGAATATCCACAACAGAAGAATATAGGCAAAAAAGACCAAACTTAATATCGAAACGTCGTCTTATGTAGAATAGAGATGGGGGAATTAAATCGTGTAATTGTTGCGCACATTCTCCAAAATTCGTATCCACGCTTTTCATTTGTTGGTCATGATTATTCGCCTCTGTTAGGAAAAGATTTGTACATGTGGTCCCGGGGGTATATTGACGTGTACAACGGAAACTACTTCTTTATCAAGCTATGTCTTCACGGTTGAGCCCCGACGATAAGCTTACATTGCGAAAACGACAGCTTCAATTGAATGTAATAAATTCTTGTCAGCGCCCGTATTGAGGTTCTGACTAGTCATTTAGTAAGACCTGCTTTGATGATTCGAACGTATCAAAATAAGTTATAGGAGGGTGAGATTTGATTTCGTTGTAAAATTACGAGATTTCAACTTTACTCGAGCAATAATTTATTAATTTAAATTATAACATCATGTCAATCTTGTTATAAATCCATAATCATCAATCAAAATAAGATCTTGTCAAAATCTTGTTCCGCATTCGTTGATACCAGTGATACTGTTTCTACGAAGACTTCTAGTACAAATTAGTGTCCGTGTATACCTTGATGATTTAGGACAGGGTGCTAGGGTGTTGTTGTTCACGTCTAAGATATTTTTTTTTAAATATGACTTATTTTCCTCACATAGTGCGAAAATATTTTTACAGATAAGGAATACTCGGGAACCTAAATTGATTACTAAAATATTACAATCTGATATGAAAACAAATACGTTGTTCAAATATTTTATTAAATAAAAAATATATATCTGTAAAATCTTCGTCACATAAAAAAGAATCGCGGTTTATGGTATCTCGATTCAGCTTAATAGTTAAATAAGCAGATCAACAGACATGTAAAGCATAACTAGTACTAGAACGAATAATAGTATTCAAACAATAATGTAGTTTTCAACAAATAATGCTTTCTCGTTAAAAGTTCCTCTTTTGTTAGAAGCATCGGTTAATAAAATGTATCTATCTTCTTATGTCTCAAGTTGACAAGCTCAAACGCGATATTGTACAGAAATATCCGACGATCAAACATTCTCTTTTTCTCGTCACTAAAGAATATAAAGTAGAATCTATGCAGTACTGTGTATCTTATAAATATTTAACGATGATAAACAACTTCAACTAATATTTTTCCTCTTATGAAGTTGTAGGATAAAATAACGTGGGTATTTCCAATCACCTTCAACCAAATACGAATAACGTATTGGCACATATTATTAAACCGATATCTCATCGTAATACAAAGTTTATTCTTTTCACGTAATATATATGTACGTAATTTTTAAGTTTTTGGGTTTAATAATATAGTATTTGTACGATCACTTGCGATTCACCAAAACATCACAGTCTTGAACATGTCCCGTTTCCAATAATCTATCAAAATGTTTATAAAATTATTTGGGAGCATATGTGTCAATAAATTTTTGAACGACAGCCTGTATGACTTTTTTATCACATGCAACTTTTGTAGAGTATGTTTTATTACATTTGTGTGTAGAGAAACACATCTGTATGTCTTTAGGCTCTGTAAATCTACAACAAGCTAGGATAGCAGCGTGGCATGTCGAAGGTTCTCCGATATCATTTTTACTTCCAATTTCAGAGTCCTTGAATACCTGAAATATATAGAAATGGTATAAGTTATTCAGTATACATATATGTCCCAAAACTAAAACTTGATCACATCTTATAACAAAAAAAACTCAATGCGTAACTGCTAGTATTAACTGGTGGACTACAAGGTCGCCAAAGAATTAATATGTATTCTAAATGATCGAGCTTCCAGATTGCTTTACAAACTTACTCTACGTCGTCGATATCATGTGCAGTAAAGGTTACAATATTGGTTGTAGCCAGTACCGGAAGTTTAACTTGGCGAGTATTATGACACTGAAAGTTGTCGCTTGAAGTATGAGGTAAGCAATTCAGCAGGTCTACAAGGTAATATAAAAATAATACATGTATGTTGTAAGTCGACTGTCGAATGACTGACTGACGATTAAATTAATAATAAATGCAACTTGTTACTACTTTAAGATAACATTATTTTTGGTAGAGCTTGTTTCGTTTAGCGAATATGGTGGCGCGGTTATAGTTATCTGTTGTTTGAAAAAAAATTTACCTTAAAATATAACGTTCTAGGTGTTTTAAACAATAATCAAAAGACCTTAAGATGTTTACCCCGTCGAAAATGTTCACAACGGTCAAAAAGTCATTAGTTGATAGGAAAATACAATTAAGACAAAATATTATAGAAATAATTTCTGAAAGAAACTAGGACGTCCGACGAACACGTGGATGCGTGCGCGCTAACCCTCGACCATAGACCATTGAATCGAATGACGTTTTTAACCACCGACGGCCGCCTCTCCAGTGCGTTACGGTAGAGTGACAACTCTGTTACGTTCAGAAATTATAAGAAAATCAATTAAAAACAGATTTTTGTCGAAACAATTTCCAATGCGCCGTCATGTTCATGTTCCGAACTTAAATAATTTTTTTTATTTGTAATCAGTTTACAGAAAGCCTCCACAAAAATTTTGTGGTGCTGTAATTTCTAAGGTAAATAGCCGCTTTTTAGTTGTTGTTAATTGCCTAGAACGCGTGCGTGATGTTAGTTGCTCGTATTTAATTCGTATTATCACTTGTACACTAATTTTAAAACTGAACAGCAAAAATGCGAGGTAAAATGTGTTTACAAGGGAACGAACCGGTTTCGGTGTGGCGGAAGATTTGTAAAATAGTATGCTTGGTCACAATGGGTTTAGATTTTCTTCAAGTAGTCAATCCTCAATCAAAAATCAAATCCTCTAGGGAAATTTTGCGCTTTTTCGAGCCATATTTAACATGTCTTTTAAAAAAAAAGTAATATAAAAAACGCATTAATTTACCCTCATCTACTAACGTATGTATTTGATAATCTTAGTAAACTCCAGCCGTGCGGCAGAGCTTATACACACACTTTTTTTCTTAGATAAACATCACTTTAGGATATTATTTTGGTATATAACTATTATGTTTAACATGACGAATCTAATCTATGATTTATCCTCCATTCTAATTTAAACTTTAACGTAATAGCGTACTCAAAATATTAGTGTTCACATTTGACGATTTGACTTTGACAGTTATTAATCTGTCGAGAAATGATACGCGAAATTGTGAATGATCCACGATTTGTTGACAGTTTATAAAATATGCCTAGTCTGATAACCTGACGAAGATCACAATTGGTCGGGATATTGTTGTTGTATTGGAAATATCCTTATATGTTGTAAACAACGAGATAAACTCTCTCTCTCTCTGTACATTTATAGCAACGCATCCACAACTCATTAGCTTGTTGCAGATGCGTAGCGGTCACTTACTATCGGGTGAACCGCTTGTCGGATGCCACTTTCTTCTTAAAAAATAAAAATAATTATAATGTTAGCATACTTACAATAGCTCCTTCAGAGTAATTGACCTTCTCAGTAGTTTTAGTTGGAGACGAAGGTATTTCCGTAACTGGTTTCAACAATATCGGTCTTGTGTACTCTTTATCATCGTGATCGTCGAAATTGTTTCGATTAAGAAATTCTGGTATCGGTTTGTTTGTGGTGATATTGGGTTTCCTCGAGTTGATCACAGGTGAAGGGACATTATGGGGAATCGATAATTGTACGGCATATGGAACGTAGATAGGTTGATAGTATGGTGTTTGCTTTTGTGCAGATAAATTTAACTTTAATTCACGTAGTAAATATACGATTTCGGCCATAAGTGCTTCTTCACGATTGGCGTTGTTAAATCCCAGATAGTATTGTGATGGATAATTTCTGTAATTTGCCGCTGGCTGCTGCCGATGTTGTCGCCCTCTGCCTTGACTTTGCCTTGAGTGTGTGTTTGAATGTAAGTCGCTGTGTCGGACACGTCTTGTATTAAGGTCAGCATTATACATCATCAACGTATTCACAAATAAGCCAAACATCAGAGCTGCTTTCATCTGAAATTGTATTTTGATTCAGTTAGTTTTTTAATATTATTTAATTTTCCACAAATCTAAACTTAGTGAATACTGATATGCATTATTTAATTTTTTTTAAATATTTTTCTATCGGGAATCTTTAATTATCATGATAAACTGACAATAATTAATATTATTAAAAATATTATTGTCTATACTAATGTCTACAGAGTTATTTTTAATATTTCCTTCAGTTCCTAGTTTCTCTAAATTAAATGAGTATTTGTATTTACCTTACTTATATTCTTAAAGGACAATGATCACATTATGTATGGCATGCCGTGTTAAGTTGTCGCACATATATTAATTAATTATACACTACGCCTTTAAGTGTTATAAAATAAAAATGTTGATTATCCAACAAATTCCCGGGTTTTAACTATAATATTAATTTATGACTTAATGTCATAATGTAATGGCTTTTTAAAGTGGGTATTTTTAGTATCTTATTCTTCGAAAGAGTACACGGAATGGTGGAGGGCGACTGGCGGTCGCAGGCGCCGGTTCTTCTGTCTCTGTCATCTGGCTTGACAATTGCGTCTGCGTGAGACGGAAGACAAAAATAAATATTTTTATAACAGAATCCTAAAATATTTATTAAATACATTGTAAAACGAAATTATTAATATAATTGTTTAGTAGTAGTATTGTTTAGTAATCTAAACTAGCAGTTCCCGCGACTTCGTCCGGGTGGTAATCAATAAAAAAGTATTTTTGTATTCATACGACATAGGTCTTTTGAATATAGCGCGACAAAACTCCCATTATAAATAAAAATCATTTACTGACTGACTGAATCTGGATTGCATTAATCCAAGAGTGACGTACGTTTTTTAAGCAATCCAGAATTGCTAGAAAAAGCTAATAATGAACATAAGAATCAATTCTTAATCATATATCTTTTTGGAGTCGGTGTCAGCTGTGTTTGGTAGCGATCGGATTAACATATTTTATGGTAGCCAGGCGAAGCCGGGGCGGGTTACTAGTATACTATAAAGTTAATTTGTAAAATGTTTTCTTAAGGCATCCTCGTATATTGGTATTTCCTTAGCT
>JWHW01051761.1:56348-81728 GCA_000931545.1 Papilio glaucus | reverse complement strand
ATACAATGGCGACCGCACATAAATAAAGCGGGAAAAGGGCAGGGAGAAGAAGAAGCGTAAGAAGACAAACAAATAAAAAAACACTTTAAAGACAAAGATAAAAATATCATACCGAAATAATTCACCTCGAAAAATTAAAATTTGGGAGATTAAAAAAGGAAGTAATACATCACGTGTACCTATACGCAAGATTTTGTGTTTGTAACTCATAGTTCAATTTAACTAATGTTATTTCAAGCTGTAAGTACATACCTTTATGTTTGTCTGTTGTTTATTTTTAAAGTTAAATACACGTTATAAAATCTCCTTTAACACTTCCTGATATTTTACTCTTTAATCCTAAAATACGTATCAATAGCAAAGATACCACGTCGAGACATACGTGCGAGCACGTTAATAACCCGCTTGGTACTAATAATAAAAGTGGCGTGCAAAACCAGTTGCTTATATGCAGATCTGTATTTGAACTGAACAAAAATGGCCGCCTATGCATACGTCTGTTTCGTTACAAGATAATAAATTGTTTGTGTCTTTAGTGTTTATTGTGTAATTATAAGTTCAAAATAGCTCGCTTTCGACTTCAACGTTTCGGTGTCATGCTTTTACAAGTTCCTGTTATCATATTTTAACAAAATCAATGATTTTTATTCTCCGTATGGATAAGGAATCTATGAATCTTATCTAATCTTTGTTTTCATTATATGGTGATTGACTCAACTACTTTCGTATTTAGGACCCAAAAATTCAGTTAAGAGCTCTGTCAGCTTCAAATAAATTCGTGTCGAGAGGTTCCTTACATGGCGCCAACTTTTTTTTGTATTTATTTGCTTATTAGGCACTTGATTATCGTAAGTAATTGATATATTGTTTAAAATCTACATTCGACCCTAAGCTTTACGGTTACGGGTCTCATTAGAATAGAGGGACACAAGTACAGTGACAAAAGAATCAAAATGGAAGGATGTTGGATTATTTATCTATATACCACATTTGTTAGGTTCCGACAAAAATATCGGGTACATTTACAAAATGTCTAGCCACGATTTACACGAGCGTTGCGATTTTCCGCTGACTGCTTTTAACGACTCTATCAAGAATGAAAGTAAAAAGGAATAGACTAAACGATTCCTTCCCCTAAGAAATCCTTTCAATATTCTGCACACAATACAGAGCCTGATGCAGAGTGAACACCACTATCCGCAACGATTATGCAAGAAGAATAGGGAAGTAAACTAGGAGAGGTAAAGAATGGGGAATATTGGTGATATTTTGTTAATTGATATGACATTTATTTACTCCATGTTTATAATATTCGTAATATATTATAGTACTAATCTTGTATAAAATTATAAAAACTGTTTTGTATTATACATATTTCTTAATAACATTAAAATCTCGAGCCGTATTAATTTCGACCTGGCCGTTGCTGATGAAATTTTCCTTGTCTAAAGGTTTCCGTATATATCCTTGTATACGGCTTGAATTACAACGGGCAAACATGCTATTCCTGTGGAGTAGCTTCTAGGACATCCCTGTGCCGTGAAGCATTCCTTGCGCTCTTCTTCGGTGTTCCCGGGGACGCAGCAAAGCAGAATAACTGATTTACAAACCACCGGATTTGTTTTTTTACTCTTCAGCTTAAGTTGTAGTGCTAACGACGTTACGTTTTTATTCTAAAACAATGAGAATAATTTGTTTGAGTATAATTTAGCTGTGGTGTGAATAATGAATCATTTATAATAATTATTCTCAATCATAAGACTCAGCCAAGCCAATTAAGGTCAATGTTCAAATCATTCATACCAGAAGTACAATTATACTATAAACATCGTTAGCTTATTATCTGACTAGGGATCATATAAAGTGCCTAAAATATATGGTTATAGTTTTCGATCCCAATAACCTTAAAGAGGGAATCCTCTTGAAAATTCATCACTTTTTGGAAATTCTTTAATTGAATGTAAATGTTTAATAGTATCACAGAATATTAATTAATTCTGTTGTGATGAAGGTAACATGCTTGCTTAAAATGTCTGGACCACTTTTTTTTATAAAATTCTATTCCAATAAACGAAACAGATATTGAGTTTATGTTAGCAATCCAGTTTACTTCAGCGGTCATAATTAACTGATTTTCGAGAAAATTTCACTGGTGGCTCATTTCCCTACTATATTCTTATCAACCTATTAATATGTTAAATTTCACTTACTTGTTCTTCGCAGTTACACTCTTGTGGTGTCTTAGGTGAAGATTTTATTGAAATTGGTCGTACATTATCATCCACCGTTTCATTAACTAACCCCCAATTTTGACTCGAATCATACTCTTCGGGAAATCTTGAATCTGGCTTAAATTTTTCTTCTGTATGCGAATGTGCATAACTTAAAGGACCCGAGCTATCACCCGCTATATAACCATGAGGTGGAGCACTTGGAGACAAGGATGAACTGAATCCACTGGCTGAAAAGCTACTGGCACCACTCTGTCCACTGCTTTCACTTTGGGAATGGGCGTATGAAGGTACGCCCCAACCACTAACAGTACCGAATGGAGCGGTAACAGGCGTGGATTTGTCATTGATATCTCCGAAATTAGGATTTGGTGGATAGAATTTCATTGGAAAAGGTACGTTTATGTGTTGTTGATGTGCGTTGTTGGTTTTAATTACACTAACGATTTGTTCGGTTATATCATTTAAAGAATTAAGTATTGGTAGTATGTACTGTTGTCTTAAATATCTTTCGTAATCTGTATTCGTGTTGATATTGTTATCCCAAGGCAATTCGTGTCCATAGTTAGATTTATACGAAGGTGAATTAGGCTGGTTAAGCAAGCTTTTCATGTTATCGATTTGGCTTGAAAGACTTCTGATTTGAGCGTCATGCGAAAGATCCCACGAAGTGGCAGTAGTTATGCATAGACATGTTGCTAGTAGTTTTGCAATAATATTGTTTGTCATCTGAAAAGAAAAAAAGAGGTTAAGCTGGTGTATTAAGCTCTTTTTAAAGCAATTAGTGGGAATTTTTAAACTTTACATTCAGTTTGAAATGTTATGTAGCCAAGAATATCATATGGTATTTTCCTGATGTAAAGTCTTTTATACGATGACTACTTAGAATTTTAACAATGTTGAACTTCTTATTGTATTTTATAAGTTTCTTGTTGTAAAAGATCCTGATCTACAACAATCATGAACTTAATGCTTGTATTTAAAATAAAATTCGTTTTATCAGTTTTTCTTTTAAAGTTTAAGTGCGTCCTAAAATTTTTTGTCGTATATTAATGCTTACAAAATCCAACTTTTCTGGGATGTACAAGGGCAATAAAAGAAGCCGGAGTATACAAATTTAAAACAGCAGTATTAATTTGTGCGGTAATCGGCCGCAAAATTTTGAAGTTGTAAGAGTTCATCGGTAGACTCAAAACTATATTAACAAGTAATTCAATTCTAAATCATAGTTCGAATTAAGTTATAGGCAATAAATACTATTTAAGTTATAAAATTTAAATATACTCACGTTGTCGAATTGAGGATTAGGTAAATGTAAAAAGAAAACAAGTTTTAAGGTAACGTGCAACGGCTCAATGCCAATTGTAATGCAGTATTCTTTAAAGCACAACTGATGATTGTAAAAAATCTTAGAGAACTTTGCACATGACCGAAGACACTAGTTGCACAACTCATAATGTTTCCATTTATCAAAATTAATTGTTTTGTGTCCTTTTAAATTAATATTGCGGTATGCAGATGCGTCATTGGTGTTTCATAAAGATTAAACGAATAAATAAGGACGGATATTGGTTTTCTTGACACCTTCTGAGCTGCTTAAAATGTAATAATGAAAGACTTCAAAAGAAAATTGTTTGATTATACAAGTCAATTAGCAAATTATTTAGACTTTACTCAACGCAATATATACAGATGGAGGTCTCACATATACTTGAAAGATGAGGAAACTTGTTTTATTTTCCTTAACTAATTTGATGACGCAATTCGTTTTTTCTTTGAGAATGACTTGGATTTATAAAACATATCCGAATTTTTTATGGTAGAAGGTACTCTTTAAATGAAGCAATTCACTTGATGAAAAAAGGCTACCTGCAATAATCCACAGTACCCGTAAAAATTGTAGGTATAAAGCCGTAATAAACTGAAGAGACGAACAAGTAATAGTTAATTAAGGAACCAAAAAACCCG
The DNA here is from genome assembly GCA_000931545.1 of Papilio glaucus. Lineage (NCBI taxonomy): Eukaryota > Metazoa > Arthropoda > Insecta > Lepidoptera > Papilionidae > Papilio > Papilio glaucus. The sequence continues at coordinate 77,529 of JWHW01051761.1, read as the reverse complement.
ACTGACAGTATGATAATGACTAACGTCATATTAGCTATGACGCTCCGGGATGAAGACAAATGTTATGACACCTTACTCTTAAAAATCAAACATGCATTAAAGCTACAGGAGGTCACAAATGAACAGAGATACATCCGTTTATACATACACTTCATATTTGATTTCTACATTGTATATAGTAGTAGATCGCTCAAGATACTTATAAATAATATTTAATTTATTAGATATTTCCATAGACTGGAATAAAAAAAGTTTTCTCACCTTTATTATTTTTGGATTTTTTGACACACGCTTTTTGATTTTTCTTGATTTTATAATTTTTGTGTAGAAAATACAATCACTCTAGAATTATTCTTGAATTTGCGGTATACATATGTATGTAGACGCCAAATTAGTTTATTGTATGCACGGCATCAGAGCTGGTCACAGGTTTTTCCGTAAACATCCGATCCTTTGAAGGTTAGCGTGAATACTGCCCGGCTTGAACGTCTTAATAGAGCTACGGATTGTAACGAAAAATCCGGTTTTCTAGTATTATCTGTTTTAAATGATACATGGTTTATTTTACATTGTGGGAGAAAATATCAATCACTCATCATTGAGTTACATAGTCCGCATTATGTACCTCCTTTTAATAAGGCATAGTATAAGTTTTAGCCGAGGACCGAGCTTCGTTATGCGTTGTATTTAGTACGAAAGGTCGTATTTTTTCGGAATACTCGGATAATGTTATAACATAGCGCCATCAAACAAAAGATCAGTAAGTGTGTAGTATCAGTAAGTTAACATCCTTGTCAACACTCCAACAATAGACAATGCAAATCCTAAAACCTATCAAAGGATGCCGCACAATTTTTTTTTGAGAATTTGCATTTTAAACACCTATATAGACGTTGATATAATAAAAACCGTACCTAAATACAATATTTTTCTTAATCTTTAGAGCCATTTCCTATACAGCCGAATTTAACAAGAAATTATTAAATTATGATATGATTAAAAAAGAGAATAAAGGATCAATTTATGTATCGTCGTAACATGAAACGTCTTCACTTTCTAGCTCGAGATTACGCAGCGATAAACAAATACAAATAATGTTGGGCGTCTCCAGGATACATCTACTTACGCAAGAAGGAGGGAGAACCAGCAATTCCTCTAAAACCGAATAGGACCTAAGGAAACTAAAAACGTTATAATTACTTTCAATGAATACTTACCTTCGTTCTTAATCACTAAGTACGGTGTACCTCTGGCCCGAACCTTGTGTTGTTATTTTAAGCCAGAAATAACACTCAAAATAACTTTATATCATATTGAATCACTCATCCAACTAGTAATAGAAGCGTGCAGAAGCCATCTTAAACCTACCTTTTTTTCACAATATACTTATAATTTAACAACCACATCTAAACATATTCCAATTGCCTATTATAGTCACACATTACAATCGCTTTTATATATTTATGTATTTTATTATGTATTACACACAATATAATACATAATAAATCCTCAGATCCATACTAATTTAACCCCTTTTTCCCCTTAATCAGTCTCAATTCTCCTAAACAATGGTCAAAAGCAATTTATTATTCTTTTAGTAATAGCTGAACTAAATAATATAAGTCTTCTCTTTATCTTTGACCTAACCAATCATCAAATTTGTGAACCAGAACACTGTAAAAACATTTTAGGTCGTAAATCTACACATCTCATTATTTTACAACAAAATATAAGGAGTATAAACAAAAACTACAATGGATTAGAAGTTCTTCTCGCAAGACTTGATCTCAGGTGTGACATAATAATAATTATCTCAGAATGTTGGCTCTCGACGGGTAACAGCTTACCACTCAGACCAGGCTTCTCTACATTTAGTACCTCAACAAACTACAATCAAAAATTTGGCTTAGTAATCTTTATTAACAAAAACTTTAAAATAGAAGAACCTTACTTATTAGAGACGAATTGCTTACTTATAAAGATAAATAAGGATATAGTTATAATAGTTATTTATAGACCACCTAGCTGCCTAAACACAGACAGCTTTCTTAATTCATCAATGCTCTCATCATATCAAAACATAGTAATAATAGGTAATATAAATATGATCATTGCCGAAAAAAACCTAATCTCGTCTAGCTACATTGAGAAATTGGCATTATTTGGTCTCATTCTAGCTTATTACTTACCCACGAGAAGTAACAGCTGTCTGGATCGTGTCATCCTAAAATTCAAATTTCCTGCTTATACCTTCAATTTATAATCATCTATTACTGATCACGAGTCAGTCCTCGTATCTCTTAATGTTAATAAAATAACTGTAAACTTACAAAAAGTAAATTATGACAGCTTAAGTATAGATTGTCAAAAAACCGACTTTAGCTAAACATACAACCAGAACTGCAGTGTTAATTAGGTTATGTATCATTTCATTGATATTTTATAACTTTTAATTGAAAAAATACGGGAAAAGTAAATTCTAGAAGAAAATCCACATTGCAACTCTGGACTTTTGAGATGTATACGTACGAGACATAATATGCTCTACAAACTAAAAAAAGACGCAATCAATGATATTCTCGTAACCAACTACATAAGATATAGAAAACTTTTGCAATTATATTTAAAAAAAACGTAAAAGAGAATATGAATTAGTAAATAAACTAGAAAAAATTGGAATTCGAGATACGCAATTAGCACTTTTTGAAAATTATCTTCAAAATCGAGTGTAACAGGTTAGGGTCAAAGATAACCTAAGCGAGGTGTATCCAATTGGCCACGGAATTATAATAGGGAAGCATAATAGGTCTAACTTTTTTATTCTTTATTAACGAGTTATGTAATCTTAATATTAAAAACTGTAAGATAATTTCATATGCTGACGACACTGCTCTCACTTTTTTACGGGGGCTCGTGGGAAAAACCCTATAGAGTAGCACATGAAGGTTTTGATATCGTTTGCAAATGGCTGACACTTAATACACTTACCCTAATTATAAACAAAACATATCACCTTGCAGCAATGGTCTAAAAATAGCTCACTCATGTCATCAATCAAAAAATACATGCAATTGTTCTTGAACCTTGGAAACACCTAAATGCAGACAAAAGGAAAAGGAATCGTAATGTTTTCCAACATAAACCAACAAAAACATTTATCTCTAAAAACTTCTTTGTTTGTAGAGCCAGTAAATTATATAATAAAATAAATAAATCCTTAATATTCATAATAAATAAACTGACTGAATGGCTTTTATCATTACACTCCGATGCCATTGAACAACTTTTACAACGAACACGATGTACATCTACATGCAAACATCAACACTTACACATACGCAGCCACATATAAACATACATACAAATAAGGCAATGCTAACTTTGAACTGCTAACATTGTGAATCCAAGAGGGGGAGCCAGGAGCCTCATGGTACACGGTAACCTAGTTTGAACTCCTGTCTCTCACCTTGAATTATCTCATTTAACATAAAAATGTTAAGTGAAAAAACTTGTTACATTAGTTATTGGGAGAAAATAAATAAATTTATAATTATTTATATTTTTACAAGAATAATTCGCTTTATAACATAACCAGTTTCATAGACCGAGCTTTGCTGGGCCTTGTTTTTTATATTGTCGTGTTGTTTCGGAATAGATATTTATTATTTAGATATCATAATACCTGGATGACCGTAAATAAATAAATAAATACTCACGCCCGTAACCCAGAGGGGTAGGCAGAGATCATGGATTTCTATTTGGCGATCCTGGCACACCTCTCTCGCTTCTTCTACATTCATACATCTACGCATGCATGCTGGTCGGTTATGGGTGCTCCTTATATCGCCCTTTTTTAGTAAGTCACTAATTTGATCGATATAAGTTCTCCTAGGGCGTCCCCTACCAACACTGCCACTCACTTTTGCAACATAAATTTGTTTCGTTATTCTCTCTTCATTCATCCTTTCCACATGCCCGAACCACCGAAGCATACCTTTCTCAATTCTAGTCACAACCTCCACTTTTAAGCCACACTTTTCCTTCTTTTTTTTATAATGCTATTTTTAATCCTATCATTCAGTGTCTCGCCTAACATACTTCTTAAGGATCGCATCTCAAAGGCATTAACTCTACTAGCATGCTTTTCCTGCCAAACCCAGCTCTCACTTCCATACATTAAAGTGGGAACTAGTACAGCATTGTGTATTGCCAAGAACAAGCCTTCATAGACACATTCTGACTCCTCACTACTGTACCTGGATGACCGTATTTTTATTTTATTCCGTGCCTGAAAACACGGATAAAACGACGTTTTCTAATAAATTCTAGCTAGACAGACAAATTTAAAATACCAAATTTCATGAAGATCGTTGGAGCCATCTCCGAGATTCAGATTATATATACATATATACAAAAATTGCTCTATTATGAATATAATATATTTATGTTGTACGTATTGTGTATATTATACATACAGGCAAATATTTATATTAGGTATAATACAATGTGAAAACGCCCTTATAATTTAAAAGTAAACACCTGGCATGATCGCGTGCACTCTTCACTGAATTTTTTTCCTAATTTTATTATTGGTGAGGTACATGATTATTTGTTTAATAAAATGTATGCTATGGAAGAACGGGGCATCCCGTCACACGTACTAATTTATTATTATTTATTAATACAGCAAGACATATGCAAGACTACACAGTTCTAATACTTCGTAATTGCCGCAATGGAATGGCAGGCGTTCTAATACCATACTATTTTTATTATATTATTTATGCATTTTAGAAATTTAAACTAATCTGAAACTTCAAATGGTTTTGAAATGAAACGTATATACATTCACGGTACACTTTTAATATTTATAAACTTTGACCTTTTTCAAAGACGTCAGAATTATTTACTATGTTAATGTATGAAATAGTTATATTATATATAATATTTCTTTTCTTTAGTAAGTGCGAAGTTTCAAATTAATTCGACCATCCGGGTTTAAAATCATATTCAAAGATTACGTTACAAACAAACAAACAATCAAACATACATACCAAGCTAATAAAAGCGTTTTAAAAAGGTAAAAGAATGTTGTCGCGTTTGATAGAAACGATTTCGGGACCACATCACTTTCGGATTATGTAGTGAATGCTGATGTAGCTCCCTTAAAATACTTTTTAGACTTATATTTAAGCAATGATTTTCAATGATATTATTTAATGTTTTATCAAATTCACTTCCATACCTATTACGTTAATAATAATAAAAAAACAAAAACTTTTAGTTAGAATGTTGATTTTTGTATACACTGAGCACCGTGCACGAGTATTTTAAAATTAAGGAGTATTGTAAAAAAAATAAAACGATGTTATGAAAGTCATTTTTATTTTACTAATGTGTATTTCATTAGAAATAGCAAATGCAAAATTACAGAAAACTTGTTTACACCTAACTACAGCGTTTAAGGCGGTTTGATATTGAAATTATCAACACAGGCGATCATACTTTGTCATACATTATGTATAAGCACTTTCCGACCTATATTATATCTAGCTATATATATAAAAGAATAAACTGACTAACTTATATATCAACGCATAGCCCAAATTACTGGGTCTAGAGACTTGAAAGTTTGCACAGATTTATATCTGTTATTACGTAGGCGAGCACTAAAAAGGATTTTTCTAAATTCATTCGCTTAAGGTGTAAAGCAGGGGATGAAAGTTTAAATGACTAAATATTTTTCCTTCTGCAGAATTACTTGAAAATTGACGCAAATGATAAATGTAAATAATTCACATATTTTCTCTTATTTTATAACTGGAAAAGTGCTTTACACTGTTTTTCAGTTGCAGCACAATTATAATTAGAACGACGTGGAAATATTTACTGGATCAGGCCCAGGCCTCAGATGAATCATCATCTGAGGCACGACAGCCGCGGGTGGGGTCAAGTATACAAAGTAAGCGCCATCTATTATTTTATCGAGGTTGTCCTAAATTTGCCCATTTTTCTAAATATTAATTAGTTGTGTTAAAGCCAACCTAAATGATTATAAATAATTATAGCAACCATATGAAATTTATACTTTGTACAATATTTACTTTTCAAAAAAGTGTTTTTTTTTTGCTGTCACATTAATATTACGTACATTTTTATATGATAAAAACTAAGTTTAACTATATTCTTACAAAGTTGAAACGTACGTTTGGCACGTTTGTATTGATCGTATCGCTAAGACAATTATTTGTCAATATGAAACAGATTAATTTTGGTACTGTATTAACAGCTTTAGATGGATTGTTAACATTATTTTCTAAAATTCTACAATTCTACAAGAAAATAACATTAAGGTTTAAATAAATTGATTTATCGAAAGCACGTGTGCATGTTACCATTTTATTAATTACAGTTTTAAGCTTAAAAAAAATTTAAATGCAATAGGCAGCAATTATAAGATTAGATAATTTTTATTATCATACGATTTTCGATGAAATTTTACAAACATTTCATTGTTAAATAACATAAGCTTTTTTTTATTAATTTTTTATAAGCAATGGGGGCAAACGAGCTGAGGGAACACGAAGGTGATCAACGATGGCCATGGGCACACACTAACACCAGAGGAACTGCAGATGCATTGCCGAGCTTCAAAACAAAGGCAAACTAAAACCAAACGTTCAATGAATTATCATAAATAATTTAGAAAGGAATCAAGAAGTTTATTCGGTTGAATATAAATGGAAAATTATTACATAACATTACAAATTAAAATTAATTTACGACCAAATGAATTTACGGGCCTGGATAATGCATTGATTACTGACCATTTTGATTCTAATTTATTTATTTATAAAAACAATTACAATGACTTCATCAATTGTGAAAATCTAATTGCTCAACTGTAGTAACTCTGAACCCTAGAAATGACGCTGAGCACGAATTTGGGATTGCACGGATTTTGACTTATAGAGCGATCTCGGCAACCTCGCGATTGCACGCATTTGTATGACGGGTCCGGTCCAAAGCAGCAGCTCATAACTGCACTGTCACAAGCATCCGGTCGCGCCAGAGCTACTGAAGGTTGTTCAGCTATAAGGGGATTAGCAGTAGTAAAAAGTTGCGTTTCAACATTGCTTATATCGGCCTGTTTGGTTCCGTGATCAACTGGAGGTGCTGGTCTTCCACCGTCGTCACCAGTTAATACAGGTGTTAGTGAAATTGGCCTGCTTCCATCATCATCATCATCATAATCGGATAGAGTATTGTTAACTACTATTCCCCAATTTTGACGTTCGTCTTCCATTTCTGGTAGCCTGTCGTGCAGGTCTGGTATAGTTTCGTTTGGTGAAGTCGTGGTAGGTGTCGGTACAGGTGCTTTTGTGGTCGGTTCTTCGTTATTAGTAGGATTGCAGCCGCATTGCGCTTGAGGAATGTAAATCGGCACATATATCGGATAGAAGGTAGGAGGCGGGGGCGGTGGCGGCGACTTTGCCATATTCAGTATCTCTTGTAAACGCAACCGTATGTATGACAGATTGCTTTCCAGCTCGGAATTTATGTCGTACGGTCTTGTGTACGGTGGTGGATAATTGTAAGGAAAGTTGTCGTACCATCGCTTGTGTCTTTGTGTTTCTTTTTTGTTGTCGACAACCTCTTCGTTTTCGAATACTGAGTAACTCTCATCGTTTAGTTTTGGTTCATGATGTACTGATTTGTGTAAATCTTTGATCTTTTCATTATCTTTCGGTGCGCAATTTATAGCATGAATTGCCAATACTCCTACTAAAAGCACAATCAGCCTCGCCATCTGAAATTGATAAGTGCAAAAGTTATTACAATATATTTGCTAAAAAAGCAATAAAATTAATAGTTAAAAAAAAGATACACACAAAGATCGCGTTACGATATTGTTATTTCAATAGGTCGCGGTGTTTTTATCGTTATGATTCAAGTGAAAAGAGTTACGATAAATATATTGCCAATACATTGCCATCGGACAAGATAGAAAAAAAAAACGATTATTACGAAAAGATTATATTTATTAAGATAGGGTAATTATTATTAATAAATCGTACACGTCGCAAATTAAAGGTAAACAAAGCTGTTGAATTTAACGACGCTTGTGGGTGAGATCATCAATTCCGACGCAATCGGTGGCTAGGCCTCGATTCTGATAATGTCGCGCGACTTGATCCATAGTATCAATTCTATTATTGAACGGATAATATGTATATTAGCTCTGCATGGAGGCCGTCTAGCTACCGACACTACAAGTCGTCGTAGTGACGCCGCGATATTACTGTGGTCCTCTTTGTTGGACTTAACAAACTGTAATTTTTTTTAAGAACACGTACCGTCTTATGTTTTGATAGGGATAGTGCCGCCTTTTTAAATGTAGGCTATTCTATCCAATTTCACCACCTATGTATGTACACTGCTGTTAAGTCTATACATATAATAAAAATGTCACTGGTTGCTGTCTGTACATGGATGATATTTGAGAAAAACTAACTTCATAACTAGGCCTTCATAAACGCAATAAAACCCAAAACAATGATTATTAGAATTTTTGTCTGTTTGTCTATGCTTTTGTTACTGCTAATCTCAGCAACGGCTTAACTGATTTGGGTGCGGTTTTTACTAATGTATTGTGGTAAGCTTCACTTACTATGTAGTGTTTGTTTTATCTTATCGGTTTATAAACAAAAAAGTAATATCAATTTAACTGTGCTACGGCCATACTGTGTGGACACCACATACGCAGGAAAAGGGCAGGGAGATGATGATGAGGTTACGGTAGAATTAAGTAGGATATCATTTCGTCTAAGTAAAATTGCAGGGCGGGTGAAACCGCGGGGCACAGCTAGTGTACTATAAATTCATTGTGTGTTTATTGACATACATGATCAATGTTTTGTATCTTATATTTTTAAGTCTGATAAAATCTAACATAGATCAGTCTCAAGAATAAAATAGTGGGGCGTAGCGTCACCAAATTATATTTGCAAAAGTTCGAAATTCGAACCTTGTATCAACACATGACGGAGAATATCTATTTGAATCAAGAGGTTTGTAATCTGATAGAAATATTGAGTATCTTGACCAATGGGTCACACGATTGTGTGTTTTTCATTGTAAAACTGTTCTCATGACCAATTTCAACATGATTACATCTTTAAGATGCCGTACTCTCGAAACTGTTGACGAGTATGTTTACCTGGTACTAACTGTCCAGTTATGAAGGTCCAACTTCGAGAAAGAGGTCAGGAGGTTTGAGACGTAGTCCCTCATTGTGAGCACTATTATACGGCTCAAGGTCACTCAAAATGGGAAGGGCAATGCTCGAAGTGTCTCTGCTTTAAAATGATGTGATCCGCAGCAGAATCAAAGTGACCGACTTGCCCGAAGAATTGCAAACCTTAGGTGGAAATGGGCTGGACACATTGCTCGCAGAACTGTAGCCGATAAGTAGCGGCCACGAACAGGTGGACGCGGCGTAGGGAGCCCTTCCATAAGATGGACCGACAATATGGGCAAAGTTGTGAGCCAACTGGTTGAGGGCGGCAGGGCCTACGTCTAATAATGGACGTATGCTGAAAAGATGAAGAAAGGAGAAGGACTTGTAAAATGGATCGGTTATTTTTGCTGACGACGAAATCTATGCGATAAAGAAACAGTTTTCAGTTATTCGCACAATCATTACATTTTCTACTTTTGAGCTATCTTCACAAATCGCCGCGAAGTACGGCGTATCATATCCGAAACGTGATATGTCACCATTCTTGTGTTGTGGTATTAAGAAGTCACAATTGTTTGTTAATTTTTATTTTTGAAGGTTAATATGGGTGTTGCGTGCGTTACAACATACGACCTTTCGACTTCCTAGATGTATACCAAATAGTGACCATGACCATTTTAGGAAATCTTGTTTGATGTGCGAATATGGTATTCTAGTCAAATTTTTACGATGTGGTTATAAGTAACTGTGAAAGCAACTTGTTCTTTTGACACACGGATTTAGCTTAACTGAATAAATGCCGCCTCTTACGAAATATGTGATGTTCGTGAGTATAATAGGTAATATTCAATAGGTTACGCATTCTATTGATGTCTGCAAGGTCATTGCGCTTAGCGTACAGTCACTCGTTATTGATTGTTATATAAATGACAAATATTATTTTTAATTTTTGTCAAAAAATATACTGTACTATAAATTGATAATTACGTTAATTTATTGCAGACTTTTAATGTTTGTAATTAATCTATAGGGAATTTTTAACAAAATACTAAATTGTCAAAGAGAAAAATAATAAACTAATGCGTGCTAAACCACAAGCCACACCTAGTCTGAGAATAAGGCTGAAAACTTAAAAAAAAACACAAAATATTTTTTTTATTAATACTACTGCGTGAACGTTCACGCATGACCTAGACACGTCGAAGTTGAATGCATAATGATATTAAACATTTCAAAACCATCTGCCGCATCACACGTTTGTCGTCTAATTATTGTTTGATTATGTTTAAATAAATTTTAATAAACCTCAAATTTAGAATAATTTTGAAATATTTTAGGCCTATGACCGTGTTTGATGAATACAAAGATTCCGCAGTGTGGACTCCGCACAATGTCGCAAACGTTGCACATACATTTATGTATATCTATAAATTATATACAAAACAAGAAACTGACTGGGCTTTGAAATTTTGTGCAGAGATTTCTGTTTTTACGTAAGCACTATTTATAGGTTTTTCTAAATCCATTCCCTAAAGGTCTAAAGTAAGGGATGAAAGTTTATGTGGAGAAATAATTTGTATACAATGTTGACATCAGTTTTATGTATATGACCAATCATGTTAAATAGAGTTCAGCTTAGTCTGGACAATCATCGGTTCAATTAAATTTCTCAGCGTGTGAAACCGCGGAGCTCAGGTTGTTAACAATAAGCAACATGCTTATTGTTAATATAATGTTTGTGAAACGAACGGCCTCTAAAGAGGTTATATTTTATATATGGATATTTTGGTTAGCTTCGCTAATAAAGCCAGCCACGCATTTCGAGAGAAAAGTGGTTCATAACGACTCAAATTATATGTTTTATAATTTGTAACCTGTGTCCCCTAAATATGGATAAAGCTATTTTATATTTGTTATACTACCATAGGTTTTAGGTATGAATTGATAAAGAAATGAATTTTTAATTTAGTAATGTTTCAGGAAATTGTTCTGATTAATATTAGTATCAAATAATAAAATCCAAAATAAAATAAGAATTATTTAAAAGAGTATGGTTGTGTCTTTTTTGATTTTTTTTACCGCTCCGTTCGAAGAATTCCTTTGAAGTATTCTTTTGAAGAATTGTTTGGATCTATTCCAAAGACAGCATTCCGCTGATTTTCATCTCGATAGATTTCGGCCACACCGTCGTAATATTTGAAATTACATGACCATACCTATGTATGTTATGCAAAGATTCTTGTCTTACGTATTTCTTTTATGGAATTAAGTATCGCCAGTAATATTTCTAAACACATACATAGTACGACTTATAGATCTTTCAGGTAAAAAACATTTAGGTTTAAACTTCTTTAAATGCATCATCTTTTGTGTTGTAAATATTCATAAAAAAGGACGTGAGCGGAAACTTAAACAATTTCGAATCAAGTTCAAATAAAAGAGAACATCCTTAATTTTTTGTCAACTGGCACAATAATAAATGAAACAGATGAATTTTATGTTCATTTCTCGACATCAGGAAAATCTCATTTCGGTACGTTGTCCATTAAAATTTACCAAAGACATAAATAGACAAGAACTGGGGTGATCGTAATACACGAGCGTGCCAAATCAACCGTTTAGAGAGTTGACTAAACATTGTGTACAAGTAGACGTAATTTTAATACAAGACTAACGCTGCGAATAGTTCCGTTACTATGACATTTAAGTCGCACCACCTTTATATCTCTAAGCATACATTTTGGAATAAATAAGTATAATTAAATTTTACTACAATGAAACATGTACATCTCACTGCTATATCTGGCCACCTTGATAAAATAAATTAATAGATTAGAAAATGAGAATAAACACATTTCTATTATTTCTTTATATGGGATCTCCATTGTTCGATATAGACTTGCACGAAGTATTAAAACACGAAGAATTTACAACATACATACAAGTCGAACAATTATTTTGCATTGATCAGAAGGACACTCAAAACTCGTGACATGGCCCGAAACTAGCTACCGATTTACAATACCACAGTCGTGTGAGGCTAAAAAAGCTTGCCCAAATGAAATGCACGATAGAATTCGGCAGGACGATATACTTTTATTCAGTCATGATTTATAATCATTCATTCTTAGAGATACGTAGACGATCATGATGTGTAATGGTGACAAAGAAATTAGTTATTGCCTAATCGTTGAATTTATGACATGGCATTGATAAGAAGTGAACCGATCTTTTGTACAAGCTCTTGTTTATCAATATTATTTAAAAGTCTACAAGCGTCTCAACCGCCTGCAAAACTCAAGGTTGTGATGTATTTGGACGACTATTTAATTGTTTAACGAAATGATTTTTATAGATCTTCTTCTGTGAATATTAGTATAGATGAAGAAGAGAATATTGGTAAAGTAAAACATAAAAAAGAGATGGCCGTCACGGGAAACCTGCAGATGTGAAACCTTAGAGTGAATGTTCGAATTTCTAATAAAATTAATCAAAAACATGGCGTAAAATTATAAAACAGAATTGTTTCGCAATTGTAAACAATATATTTTTATAATGAGTAATAATTACATAATATACTTATTTATGAATAGAAATAAGTATAGGCGGCACATACACAAGTAAAAGAGGCGTAACGCCATAAGAGCGTCACACCGCCTGCCATCGCGGAATACTGGTCGGTTACTGCCACGTTAATAGATGTTTTACATGAAAACGTTTAGATATATTTATTAATTCATAAGAAAATTTGTATTCACTCTTAGGCAATTCAAATAGAATAGATTTTATCAACAGATTGCAATTTAGTTTATAGCACCGTTCTTTTGTTTCCTTGGCGCTATAATTACGATAGTCTATTTCAGTTGGTTTAAAGAACTTTCTCACGACTGCAATTTTGCTGTGTGCCTACAATCGCATGATGACGTAAGTGTGTAAGCAGGAGAGAAATAGCTTACAAAAATATCTTACTAGTTCCATGGAGCGAGGAATTTAACTGACGTAACACTCTGTATCCCACTATTGTCAGAGTCTAATGTCTAAAGCGCAGCCGTAGGTCCTCATTTAGGAAAAAAAATATAGATATTTATTGAGGTATACATCACTCTCTTGGCGTATTTCTGCTCATACCGTTATTTACTTGGTTAGAGGAATGGGAATGAATGGAAGCGATCGGAATTAGTCTGTAGACGAATAAATAATATAAATAAATAGGAGTTTTGTCACACTTGTAACTTTTATATTCACAAAATAAAATGGAAAAATAATCCTACCTCATATCATTAAACTTTCGTTCAAAATGATGTGCAGCTTAATTATATCCGAAAATATTTAATTATATCAGAAATAAAAAGAACGTTAAGCCAGGATGTAACAGCGCGGGCGAGCGATGGAGTAAAACGACTAAATCGAAAATTATTCTGCTGTGCATTCAGTTGTCGGTTTAATAATTCCACACCATAATTATTCGAATAACAATCGTCAACTACTAAGTGTATAAATCAAGGCATCATGTGTTGGGAACGACTAAACTAATTTTAGATTTAGCTATGTTTTCCCATCGGTTATTTAAAGTATGGTTATTTTTTTTTATATAAAAGTTTATAAATTTTATAAGGTGGCTAAAATTATAAAAATAGGTTGGGAAGTCTTCTTTTACAGATCGATTTTTATAATTATGGGATATTTGTACATATTGCTTGCCGGGGTTCGGTGACGTACACGGTGAGACGAGAAGCCCTGACAAAGATGACAAGGATTTATTGCAAAGTTCTTATAAAATTATTACACATGTAATATTTTTTAAAGTGTAATGTTTAGCTATCAACAATTGGATATAAACATGTATTACCAATAAATAATCTTTAAAGACGTCACAATCTTATTTATAAAGCCAAAGCACTGCAAGCTCCAGAGGAATCTTAACATATACATAACTTGAATACAACCGACTCGCGCGACCGGTTTGTTCGAACCTCATGATGTGTCCTCGAAGTGGTTTATAGTCATCGACCTATTGTGAACTTCGTCAGTTTGTAATCGGACTAGGTGTACTTTATACCATCGTGGCAAACGCAACAAGCCTATTTTTTCCTTGAAACCTCTTTTTAAGATACTATTTTTATAAATAAATATCATTTTCATTCTTAAACTTTAACGTATTTATAATTACGCAAGCAAAATATTCACAATTTGACTTCGATATTTTACACTGTCGAAAAATGACACATCAAATGGTCAATGATTCGTTCAATTCTCAATTTCCTGACAGCTTATAATTTGCCTAGTCTGATTATAAATTGACCAAGTTCAGAGTCGGTCGGTGACATGTACATATACACGTTTAGTATAAGTGATGTTCTAAACCTTAAGGATCGTTCTTCATTGACATAAAAGAAACACTTGTCCACGCGGAGTTTTAACATTAAATTTAAAAGAGCACGTATGTTACGGATATAATATATGTTTGTTTGTTATACAACTTGTAATCAAGCTGCTGTTTATCAATCGGGTAGGATTAAATGGTTACCATCTTCATGGTTGACATTCCATAACCGTAAGACGTTTGCGCAATTTCCCGTCTCGCATAACCGGCACCTTGTGGAATGATGTCTATAGCGGTATTACAATCCCTATAAGTTCCTATAAGAAAAGAGTCTGCTACTTTCTATGGTCGGCAATGCGCCGGCGACGTTTATTTATGGGCGCAAATGAACACAACAGGCGACTAGCTGTTTGTTTGCCTTCTTTTTTATAGCAGAAGGTGGCAAACTAGTACGCGGTTCATCCGATTTTAAGTGACGGCTACGCAAAGG
Source organism: Papilio glaucus (assembly GCA_000931545.1). Taxonomy (NCBI): domain Eukaryota; kingdom Metazoa; phylum Arthropoda; class Insecta; order Lepidoptera; family Papilionidae; genus Papilio; species Papilio glaucus. Next base: position 62,475 of record JWHW01051761.1, on the reverse strand, counting down.
CATTTGCAACAAACTAATAAATTACAGATGCGTTGCCTACCTTTAACGGACAGAGAAGAAGCAAAGTATATTTCCTTTCCGACCCTTCCCCCGTCAAATCCTCTTCCCCTTCTAATCCTCTCCATATTAGAAAAGGATAGGACTGGGGAAAAAGTAGTATTAGGCCTCTGGCATCTCAGTGATCAGTCGAAATGCCGAATAATTCTACTTCACGCCTGTCTTCTGTGAGGTCGTGGTATTTCAGGTGTCCAGTCGGCCCATTCCTGCCCAAGTTGTTACGGGCTCTACCGCTGTTAAAATATCCTTCGTAATCCTAATACTTATACGTAGCACAGTAAATTTAGAACTAGTGCACGTATAATTTAAAAATAACAGTGTAAAAGGCTTATGCCTGATCCCGTGATCAGTATGTTTACACAGGAAAATAACTTAGCCAATGCTGACGTAAACCAGTTTTTCCAATCCTGTGTTTTTTAAAATATCTCTCTAAATGTCAACTTCACGATGAATCGGTTCGTCCTCCATTGCTTGGGATACCTTAAAAAACTCGTTTTGTGTCTAGAGCGGAGGACGCAAAGCCATTTACATTTACATACTTTATGTAATGCCTAAAAGCATTATAAATTAAAAATATTAGTAGCGGGCTATATATACTTTGAAAATAAAAAACGCGAAGTCCCTTTTATATCAAAGTCAACGATAAACGTTTAACGCAACACGGGACTTAAAAAGGTAATGTAACGTTCTATGGCTCTAGATTTCAATGTTTGTAACCTGTATTTTATAACAAAAAGCGATATTTCAAGCTTATCCTGATATGTGTATGTAAAATGTATTTAGAATAACAAATATAAAATTTTATAAAATTATAAAATACATACTTGTTCTACTTATAATGTTATACAAAACCAATTTCATATTAGCTAGAATTAAAGATTAGAGAAGACTTTATATAGAATTGTTAATTGTAAATGAAATCTCAAAGTTTTCGAAGCAGATGTATATAATGAATAAACTAGTGCTTGACGTCCTGTCCTCTAAAGGTACACTCCTGGTTTAAGAATATATCTTCTCTTAATCGTAGCTCGTCGTCGTCTAATCAGACGGACTCCTTGCACTGATCGACTTAGGCCTCCTCCAGTAATTGCCGCATGGAGCAGTCCGCTGTCGCTCTCATCCAGTGCACTCCCGCAATTTTGAGCAGATCGCCGGTCCATCTTGTAGAAAGCCTCCCTACGCTGCGTCGAACTATACGTGACCGTAATTATAGGGCCTTTTTTGAATGACCCTGAGCCGTCCAGTGGTGCTCGCATAGTGGTCATATAGACTTTTGTTTAGAGACACTGAACTTGCCAAGTCATAACATTTGCCACGTGCTCGATTTAATTGAATACATCAAGACACACTTTTGCACAAACATATTCTTCTTCAAATAATGTACATATTGCAACTGTTCCCATAAGCACTTTAAAACATTGATATGTAGAATGAAAGAAAGTATGCATAAATATTAGTAATATTGTATAGATTACAAGTAATAAATAAAAATGATAAATTTTTAAGAGAAGCTAACTTTCATATAGAGAGATACTCTACACTTAGTGTTGATTTCGACGAACCATTAAATACTTTCACCAGTTACGTGACGTTAATTTTTCGCAAATCGTTAGCATAAAACGTTCCGTCAAAAATACGTTAATATGATATTCCTATTATACCCAATTATGATGTTCTCTCTCATTTGTTGTGTATGTTTAAGTTCATTATTACTTTGCAATAGTGACACTTAATTATCGGTGAGAGCTTCCTAGTGCATTTATTTTCTTGATTTGTCGTGAGATTATTTAAAAAAGATTAACTTTTTGAAATAAATGGATGAGCTCTCTCAATAACTATTTGCATATTTTGGAGTGTACAATATTTTGTTTTTAGCTCCAGTGTTGGTTGTCTGGTCGGATCGGTCGTCATTGTTTGACGACATAAATTCGACTTTATATTTTTTACACATTATCGAGAAATGTTACGTCAAATTGTCAATGATTTGTTCAGTTCACGATTTGCTGTCAGTTTATAATATGGAGCGTGTAATCTGACGAAATTCACTGACGATGACATGGTATAAAGGTTAAACTTCTCTCAAACATTTGAATTTATTGTAAGGTTTGATTATTATTTTGTTATCTTCACCAACACCAATTTAAATTCAGTTAAATGATTTTACATTCTTCAATAGAGTTTAAATAGAAAGAAAAAAAATCATGTTATTAAATGTTAAATCAAGTCGTTGTATCTTTGGCTAGTCGCATACATTGAACAAACTAAACTTGTCCTGGCGGGCACTCAAGATTTTTATGTGCAAATATTTAATTAGCTTTTATTGGCTTAATAGCAAATAAATTGGTGTGATGATTTCATTGTTGAAAACCTTGGTACATGTTTCACTTGGCTCGATTACTATGCTTCATAGTTTTAATTGAAGATTCAATTATTAAACCATTGTTTTGACATTGTAGGTACATTATTTATATACCAATTGTTATTTATTTATTACCATTTAAACATCGGAGTTCCACAGGAAAGTTTGAAGTGCATTTTTACACATACATTTGCACAAATTATATTGTTTTTGCCTCTATAAAATTAGTAAACTAAACATTGTTTTTGACTTTATACTTATAGATACAACCACATTCAAACAACTGAGACCATCAGAGGTAAACAGATATCATACAATAACAGTAAAATACATATCGTAAATGAAGTACTTAAAAAATTCCTATAAAAGTGTTACCCGACAAAATATGTTAGAATTGCATTCCGATTATAATTTATTACAAACATAATTTATGAACGTCAAGTATTAACAATAAGTATGACATAGTGTGGGTTAAATTATTTCCTCTATGTGCAGAAACTAAGACATAAATAAATACGAGCATCACGAATGTATCCTGTAATCCGATAATAGCTACCGATCGAGCCCAGGCTCGGCATCTCTTGGGTACCCTCGATTCGCAATGCAAAACGCGTAATAAGTGACAGCCGAAGGCGAAGTCCCTTCTCGGGGGCCCTTGAGCAATGTCACTCCATGGAGTGTCCGCCGCAGCGACCTAAGAGCACGGCGGCCTCCCAATCCGGTTATAACAATAAAGTAACGGCCTGAGCCGCGGCTCCCTCTTCCGAGAGAGCCCTCGAGCTAAGTTACTCTTAAAGACTTAGGCATAGGCTAGGCGTCTTCTGCACCCTTCCTCTTCTTCTCGAACCCGCTGTAGCTGTAGATGCCTCCTCTAGGCAATCAGTCATAAAAAAAAAAACGAATTTATCCTTGCGTAGATTGATTAGGAACCTCACCGATACATCTGTGTTATTAATCTTGTGTTATTACATTAGCTTTGAACATCTGTAAAGCCACCACACTTTTCTATGAATCTTTTCCATTATCGATGGTGTCAAACCAATATCTGATATGTTTAAGAACTAAATTGTCACACAGACGTATTCTTATTTGACAAGATTGGCCGTTGCATACATATTTATTTTTAGCGACCACAATTCACCCTATAATGGTAGTCGTCACTACCATTATAGGGTATTTGGATTGGATTGGATGGAATTGTGGTCGCACACAGTCTCTTTATTTAACAATGATTAGTAAACCAGTCGTACTGGACAAAAATTTCGAAACCTCCAAAAACTGCACGTAGCGTATGTTTATTACCATTAGTTCACTGTCATAAATTGTTGTTTTCTGACAAAAATAATCACTTTTGTACATGAAAATAAAACCCAGCAAGCGATGAAATCAGACTTATTCGAAATCGCAGGAGCGCATACGAAATGAATCGCGTGAACGCATCCTGCATAATATATACAACTGGTGGTCCGCCTCAGCTTCTCCCGGGCACCACAAATTATATTGATCCGACCGCTACCATACTTGGCAAGAACAGTTAATCTGAACTTTCCCTGCTAATTTCATCACCTTTTATGTATATAGATAGACTAGTGACCCGCCCGACTTCGGGTAGCGCTAATTATTGATATGGTCTGATCGCTACCAAACTTCAGCCACTCAGGAACATCCGCCAAACGAATCTGAAAGTTTCCTGAAAATTTCACCGAAATCGGTCTTGCCGTTTCGGAGTTTATAGGGAACATGTGTACGTACGCACGTCGCCTTTTATCTATTATATAGATATATATGTATGTCTCAGAATCACTACTGCGCCACCACTCGTATAACTGTCCTTTTTTTGTGAATGGGGCCTTTGGTATTGACAAAGGCCAAATGATACATATGAGACATACGGGGAAAATGTTTATAAACAAAATACACCAGGTTTATAAAGCTCAAGTTGCGGTGGGAATGTATCATTCGACTATTGTTGTAATTAATTTTCTAGCACGAGCTTTGACTTGGTTATATTAAAGTGTTCGTAGCATTTTTACAAATTCTCTAACCCCTAACATTGACAACGCAATGATTTCTCAGATTAAACAATGTGACCAATAGGAAGAGATAACATTCCTAAAACTGATTTAGACGTTAGGTTTTCCTTGTATGGAAAAAAACTGGTTCAACAGTCACAAGCAAAAAGATAAAAATCGTTTTAGCAATCAAAGTCAAGACTGATGTTTTTCTTTCGATAAATATCAAAGCAACATAAAAATCTATTTACGAAGGCTATATGATATAAATATATATCAGGTGGAATTAAGCGAACCAGTACGCGATATCCTTTAATATTTATAATTTCCTGTACACCGCTCGATTGGCATTGGTTAAAATTACTAACGCGCGGTTTGAAAAAGGCTGATCAACGGAAGAGTTTGTCTAATTACCATCATTTTTTGAAGTTATACAAAATCAATTTGATATGACATTTACATTGGTTTGTTTAGTTTAGTAGTGACAGTTGAAGAAAAATTTGACTAACCTTTCAGAAACTAGGCTTAAGTCTTTTTACCATCTATTGGTTGCTATGACATTTTTGCTAAACGTTTTTTTCTGTTTTGTCTACTATTTTCAAAAAGAAAAAACAGAAAAAAAACGTTTACAAAACAGCTGCAGACAGATGTAAATGTAAGGCAATTTATATGTATTAGAAACGGTAAGGTGATGTATGATCTGAAGTCGTATGAGTTCGCATTTATGCCTAACATTCGCATTTATATGTATCTAATATTAGTATTAGATACATATAAATGCGAATGTAAGATTGCACGTTAGTTACGCTTTAACGCTTAACGACTCAATCGATTTTTATGAAATTTTGCCATAGTTAATGTTTATAACAAAATGTCTTAAAGCTATTTGTCTTCTCAAATTGCAGAAAATTCTAGCGATGAAAATAAGAAACGAATGTGCATCAGCTAGTCTTATAACTATTTTGTGAACTTCAATTTACGTCGTCCTCGCGGATCGTAAAAGTCGTCTGAAGAATCGTATCAGTTTTGTCATATTCAGTGATGGAAACAACGGGAATATAAAAAAAACGGAACTAAATTTCAATAATGTTATAACCACACGAAAAAAATAATTTGAAGGTGTGTGGAAAGGTCAACGCTCTGTTCATATCTGGCTGCTAATGCTTTAAACCACTAAAACCTTCTTCGTTTGGCCTTCTTAGTCACGAATCAGATAATTGTTTCGCGTTCGTACACATTTATGTGGGTTGGGACTCGTTCGGCGCTTCTAACAACCTAGATAAAGACTTTGTTTTTAAATCCGCAACAAAATAACGATTATTAGACTAGCATTATATCGAGTATTGTTCCGGTACCTCTCTATAATATTCAAGGATAAATGAGTTGTGTTCGTGTTCACTTGCAGGTCTACTTAGAATAGTATTTTCGTGATTGTCTCTCATGTTAAAAAATTAACTTATAAGCAGATGAATAAAGGAAATATAAAAATTACAATTTATTTCTTAGTCGTGTCATAACGCATAGACGAAACACTGTTGTGCAGACCCCGAACGTGGAAAAAGGACAGGGAGATGAAGATGAGTCTTGTGATTCATTTTCGAAAAGGACGACTTAATTATACATTTAATTAACTAGAACTTATAAATAGCTTGCCCGGCAAACTTCTCTCCCGTTAGAATTAATTTATGTTGTGTTGATC
>JWHW01051761.1:2392-43537 GCA_000931545.1 Papilio glaucus | reverse complement strand
AACTTGAAGAGATTTGCAGTTAGTCATTATCTAAACGTAAACAATACATTCTAAAGCTACTTCAAGATCTTAATAGGTTATTCTTATTATCTAAATTGGCGTGTCCAAAGTTCATGACATCATTTAGAGCATCGACTTTGATTTTGATTCAATTAGTGATCAATGATATAGTCTACATATACTTAGCAGTATAAAATTTGTATCAGAATTATTATTTGTCATTCACCAACTTTGTGCATTGTAAACTGAAGATTTTGATTGCTTGGTTACTTAAATTTGAATAAAAGTTATGAAGAATAAAAAAAATACTTTACTATATTTTCAATTATTATAGCGACGATCCATCGATCTATATAAGTAACTTCGAGTAGCAAATAAGAATTCTACATTCTTCTTTGATCACTGCCCTTGCCTGATGCCTGTTGTAGACCGTTGTTCTTCTGTCTTCAGCCTATTTATGTATTTTACTAAGTGTCTTAACAAAAAAAGTCATTGATGTTAGTTTTTTGCAAAAGCAATAATAACCTAAATAATAACATATTAAACAGGACTTCATACCTGGTTACATCGACATCACGATAAGTTTATTAATACATAATTATATAAAATGTAAACAATAAATAAATACATAACAGTTGGTAGTAGCCTAGTTACTAATGTAGTTAAATTACCTTAATCTAAAATTCACTTTGTTTTAGTCATTGGTTATATTCACTTCTAAATAAATCCAATGTTAGTTATACCAACTTACTACGTTTGCCGATACGGCCTTGGGTTTATTTTGAATGTTTATCAGATTATGTTGATGTGAAACAGTTCGCGTGATGATTTAGTGAAACTGATCGTTAGCGTATTTGGAAGGAAGGAATGAAAAACACATGGCGTTTTAACTTTACATATATAAAACAACAACCTTTAATATAAATTTACAAAGATAAAAGAAATCGAAAATTGGAATATTAATATTATGTTATTTCGTGGAACAATGTACGTAGGTACACTAATTATAAAATTTGAAGTATCAATTTTCCAATGGTTCAGCGTACGAAATACCGAAAATGAGGTCGTGGTTTCGAATTCACAATTCGACTATTGTTGCGTACATATATACATAAAATAACAGAAATGACATGCACACCACATTGACGGTTGGAATTCATCTTATTGCGTAACTTTTTGCCGTCTTGTGGAATGATCTGTCTCCTGCGGTATTTCCAAAACAATACCACTACCTTGTCTTTCAAAAGAAGAGCATACTCCTTCCTTAAACGCGGGCAGCGCTTCTACAGTTCCTCCGAAATTGTGGATGTTCATGGAACTAGGTGATCACAACCTTTGAAGACCCGTTGCTTGTTTGCCCACTTCTCCTATAAAAAAAACAGAAGCTTTGAATGCTTACCTGGAACGGTTAAAAGAAATATTGGTAAATTATTACATTCATTAAGTGCTTGTTTCCTATTCTTTCTATTTTATCCCAATCTGAGTTATGTTTGTTAAGAATGTATAAAATTGCCTTTTAAATAAAAAAAATATATTGTTTCAGGTAAGTAGCCGTATAATTTCACTGCGAGTCTATTGACCCTTAACGGTAAGATCTCTTAATATGGTTCCAAGAATTAAGGTGATTGTTTTTTACAGGAATCTTCTCTGAGAAATGTATGTACATAATTAAATTATATGTTATCCCTCCAGGTACTTTAAGGCTTATTTTATTGTATGCAAGGGTTTTCGGTTTCCAAAGGTTGGACTTTGAGGGTTATCATTTATATAAGGTGATGTAGATTCTCAAAGCTGGTCTAAAGAGTTCAACTATGCTTGTTTGTGGTAATGACTGAAACAGTAAAATACCAAATAATATGTTATTTGGTTTTGGAATCTATGACAGTCTTATCACAATCTGTAGTAATGTTATAAAGAGGTAAAGTTCGTGAGGGTGTAATCTCTGGATCTACTGAACCGATTTTGTAAATTCTTTCACCGTTAGAAACGTATGTTTGTCCGAAACTACTAAACCGATCGTTATGAAATTTGGTCGCTATGTGTAATTTCGTCCAACATAAAAAATTTAACTCGATATTCTTTTTTTATTGCTACTCGTGTGAAACTGGGGTGGGCCACTAGCAGTTTATAAAGACAAAGATATCATAACAAGTAAATAAAAATATATTAGTATACTTTTCACTCAACCAAACAGTCAACAAATCTACCTATTTCTAACCTGTTAGTTCAGTCGCCAAATGTAAGCAAAGTATTAGCTTGATGTTTTAATAATCAAAATTCTTTGGCTTTGAGTCTGTTCAATTCCTCAGGAAAGTTGATAGCTCTGGGGGACGAGACAAATTAACACTCGATTAGCGATATCGCTGGTAGAAATTTCAAAAATGCACGGAACTGACATAAACTTCACGTGGTCTATAGTTTGTAAATCGAAATAAGCTAGATAATGTACATATTACTCTATTCCATCGACATTTAGCGAATGTGAATCCATACATAAAAAAACTACGTTTAAAAAAACCGACTTCAAAAACTAAAAAGTACAAAAGGACTTAATAAAGATTAAATTGAATACACCTCTAATACAAACATAATACCTTTAATATTCATAAAATACTATTATTTGTATGTGCTACCTATTAAAAGGTTTGAAGTCGGTGCCAAGCCCTAAACAAAATAATACTTCTAAAAAGTTAGATATCTATACTTATAAAATAAATCTGTAGAAGTGAAAATTCTGTACATTGAAAATATGAAGAAAAAAAAATGTGACTATTTTTTTTTTGTCTGTCTGTTTGTTCAGGCATCACGCAAAAACTACCGGTTCGATTACGATGAAACTTGGTATAATTATTCTTTAACATCCTGGGCCAACCACACTGGGTACTTTTTATCCCGGAAAAGAATATACAATATAAAAACAAACTTAATTTTGCGGTTGGATAGACCTAGACCTGATTACTGTACCAACCGCAAATAATAAGTTTGTCGTAGGTTACGTCATCCGCAGTGGAGTTCACTAAGTTATGCTGTAAATGTAGTGCCGAAGGTTGAATTTGGCTTGCACCGTTCGCAACAAACGCGTGGCGCGCGGCCGCAATGGATCGGTACCGTATATAAGGACGTAGTCAGAGGACGCGCGCATCGATCATACATTTTTGAACTTTGATTTGAACAGACGTGTCGAGCGGCGAGCGTTGTCCTTATTAACATTCTATAAATTAAATTAGCACAATACTTGGTTATGTAAAAGGTCTATTTTAACTCCTCGAAATGATCAAGCATATGCAATAAATTGTGAAATACTGTCGCGTATTCAAGAAGAAAGTCGAGAGTATATCTCTACCAATAGAATGATGGATCAAGAAGAATCCACTAAATATCCGATAGAATTTTTGAATTTATTAAATGTTCCTGGACTTCCCTCACATACAATTATGTTAAAATCGGTGTTCCTATAATTCTTCTTCGTAATTTAAGTCCTCCTAAAATGTGTAAAGGTTAACTCGATTATCTTCGTGAGCATTCGTTGCAATGAACGTCAGCTTCGCTATTGGTTATCCTGCTAAACAGCTAGCAAAGTAGAAATCTACTACAAAAAATTACAGAACGCGAGCGATGCCGTGGGCAAAGATATCATATACTATTAATACCGGTATGCTCGATAGATAATGTTCTACACAAATAGCGCTTTATACAAATAAACTCATTGATAAGTTTCGTCATCCACGCGCAAGTCGTGGGCACAGCTAGTATCTAATAGTTTTCACTTTTTACCAAGCTTATGGGATTAATAATGTCACAAAGCAATAATTACTTATTAACTTAGCCGTTAACGTACAAGACTCGACAGCAAATATTTGTGGTCATGTCTGTGAAGTGTTTTTTCAATAATCTGTAATCAATATGTAATTAAGTACGAAAATTTATGATATAAACGGGTAAATGCACCAGAAGAAATTATAATTTAAGAAATTATAGTATTATAATAACAATGTATCCTTCAATTGCATGACACAAATTACCAGTCCAATGCGTGGTTTTTAAATCACCAAAGTGAAACGATTGTAATTCGAGGAATATCAAAACCGCATCGCGTCCCAAACGCAGAAAAGGCGTGGTCACATCGTCGAAACATTTTCCTTTTAAAATTTCTGTTTACAGAGTTAAAAACCTTTAAATAATTTCTCAAAGCAAGTATACAATTTTTATCGACACTAGAGACATTTTACAAGTAGCTTATCCATTCTTAATCCACAATCTTGGTTTTCCAAAGGTCTTTATAAAGAGATTTTGCGCTTGTATTAGATCACTGTCCAATCCAAACGAAACCAAGATTGACCATAGATCGTCTCTTTTAACTTGATCGTATGCCTGTTCTAAATCTACGAAGGCGCAGAAAACATTTTGTTTTACAGCCAAAAACTTTTCTGTAGTTACGGGTAAAGTAAATGCCATATCTCCAACATGAAACCCTGTCATACCCGGGGTCTTTACCCAATTTCATTCTTTTCATCGCAATCAAAATTTCATTCAAAATAATCTCCATTTCTCCGTGTGCGATGTCGATGCCTCTTCACATTCAAACAACATACATTCTCGATGGTACTGACTTTCGTCCGGCATTTTTCACCAATTTCCAAAACATTTTTTATATTTGCCTGGAAGTAGTTAAACAATCTTTTTTCATCTCTCTCCTTTTTTGCTTCTTGCTAATCATTACCTCATTCACTCTCTTTCTCAAACATGGTGTATCATAGGTGTAGAGTGTAAAGAAGACTGGGCCTAACACAGATCTTTGAGGCACTCCAGCTCGAACGGAGTGTGCTTGAGATCGGAACGTTCGATTACTTAGGAAGTCTCGTCTTATACATACAAAACGATTGGGCATTCCGTACCTGTATACTTAGCTTGTATATGTGCCCGTTGTACTAGACGTTATCGCCTTCGCCACGTCGAGGAAGAGTGACCGGAGCACTCTTCCTCGACGTGGCGAAGGCGTTAGAATCGCGTGCGGGGAATGGTAGTCCTTTAATGTTCATAAAGGTAGGTAGCGGTAAAAAACAAAGCGGGTGAACCGCTTGCTCGTTTGCAACCTTCTTCCATAAAAAAATTGCACTTATGCCAACATCACGCCAGGTCATCTTGGGGATCTTAATGAATGACCAAATGGAGTCTTGACTTGGGGAGTGCGTTTTTGTGAACATTTATTAAACCAACACGCTGTTGATAACACGCGGTTTTTGTTTGATCTTGCCTGTTGATAAATGGAAACACGAGCTTAGAATTTGATCCGGCGTCGCCAAATTTGGAGGCGGATCGCCCACTCCGACCATCTTGTTGCATTAACGTTTTATAAAACATACATATCTCATGAATCATAAAAAAATTAAGAACAGCATGCAAGTTTGTAGATAAAATAACACAGACGCCTTCATAATGTGTGATAAATAGGTTGTCTGTTTCTTGTTAGTCGACGTCATCTGCTTGAGATTACTTCGTGGTAAGCGAACTGTAAATAAATGCTGAATTAATTTCTACATCGTTTATTTTTTCTGGTCAGTAGATGCACATTATGAATTACATTCTTGCATTAGGATAGGCAGTGGTTCCTATAATTTGTGCTTAGGTATGTATATTATTGTGTAAAAGCTACTCGTTTGGTTACAGGTATTGAAATCCTGATAATTGGTTTGTTCGTTCAATTAGTAAAATGTGTAAATGCCGTTGTGTGATTTGGTTACTGCCCTTTATAAAAATAATATATTAATTAAAGTAATTCCTTCGCTAATTAATCAATATATAAAAATATAGATATACATGTAAATAAATACAACTAGTTATCTGCCCGGCTTCGCCCGGGTAGCACTAATTATATTGATCCGATCGCTACCAAACTTTACAGAATCAAATATGTTTTATATAATTGTCAGTGTGTGTACTTGTTGCAAGCAAATATCAACTTTACCCTGACTATACATTGGAGTCCAAAACCACAAAAATATTTTTCATTACACAACAGTTTCGGGATCGTATTTTCAGTATTAGTCATATATTATCGATGGGAATTTATTGAAGTACAGTTATTATGCATAAAACAACCAATGACGACAATAGAACCTTTAATCTGGAATAATATAAGTCACGACTTTGAGCTCTGCTCTTAATACAATGTAAGTAATGACTAAGTACACAAACCGATGATACAAGTATACATCATTACAATTAAACTTACTCATCTAATTACGTATTTCTGCACGCACAGTCGGCACGGCCAGGTGTCAAAGATAACCCAGCTCATTGGGGATCACATATTTCAAAGAGAGGAAAAAATAAAATGTAATAAATTAAAATGTCAATGCGTAATATTTATTTTAATATGTTAATATTACAAGTTGGTAGCTGAGACCTTGTCAATTTACATCCAGGTGACGTCAGCCGTAACTAAAAAGCATGGCTAACGAAACAAAGTCCGGTATTCGCGCACATTTCCCCTAAACAAATACACCGACTTCAGGTGATCCAAAACAGATTCTTTCGCAGGGCCGCTGGGTCACCGTGGTTCGTGCGCAATGTCGAGTTACACGTGGACTTAGAGCTGCCTACCATTGGAACACCTGAAGTTGGCGTCGCGCCGTTATTTTGAATCCGCCGCCGGTCACCCCAATTCATTAGTTGTAGGTGCCGCCACCTACAAACCGATTGCGCTCGGTACGTTCCGCCACGACTATAAACGCCCTAGGCACGTACTCGACTATAGAGACGATGCAATAACCATCGCACAGGGTAGGATAACCAACTTCGCAATTAAACCACACACCGTTCTCGCCGGCGAGGACGGCCATCTTTCTCTAGTTACGGCCACATAGCTGGCGGGGTTTTCTCCCCTATTAATGTAAGAAGCGTTGCTGGAGTTTCTTCCGCCACTTCTTCTCCCAGCGCAAACGCTCTTCGAAGTGCTAGTAATGTTAGCTGTAATAGTACTTGCAATCAGATAATGGCTACCGATCGAGCCGAGGCTCGGCCCTCTCGGGCACCCTCGAATCGGAATTCTAAGCGCGTAATGAGTGACAGCCCAAGCCGAGGCACCCGAAGGAGCCCTCGAGCTTAGTTACTGCAAAGAGGATTAGGCTAGGCGCCCTGTCCGCTCTGCCTCCTCAAACCCGGTGAATCTGTAAAAGCCTCCTCTAGGCTAACGGTGACAAATCAGTCACAAAAAAAAATAACGAAATAATTCTTATAGTGAATTTAATATAGCAAATGAAATTATTATTATCATTAAGATAAGGTACTAATTATATAATATAGATATCTTTTAAAAATAAAATCCAATATTAAGAATATGTTTTTTACTGATGAAAGTCTGTTAGTTAAATTGCTAAGCGTCTTGTAATCATCCGATGTTGATTCCCATGATGTGATGAAATTTACACTGGCTATGCTGGTTGATACTCTTAATTTAACAATGTCATGTTTTGGTTAAAAATAATTAATCTCATTCTCAATTTTTCTATCCGTAATCAACTATGACTTTAACAGATTTTTCATATTTAAATAATAATTTCATAAGCACGACCGTGAAGTACTTTCTTACTCATTTTAAGATTTTAGTTCGTCGGGCAACGCATTGTAAGAAGCAAACCCTGAAATAATTATAAAGACTGATGAACTTTTAAATTTTGTATTTGGGATATACCGTGAAGCCGTCGCCATATATCATAGTATAAGATACGGCAGAAGAAATTTATACCCTCATCTGTTATTTGATGGGGACCTATATTATATTTTTCATAATATATGTACATTGGTAAATCAAAATTGGGTTGCCAGTTGCCGGTTGGTTGCTTAAATCAGGCCAGCAATGTTAAATCGTAAGAACCATATTCATATAGAATAAATCACGAGGGTATAAATAATTTATGTTGCATCTACTACCATTAGTCTGATTGCTAATGTCTTGCTAAATTATCTGAAAAAAATATTTGTAGTGATAAGGTCGTAAGGTGACTGATGATGGAAGGCATCGGTAGCACACTATGTTCAGGATTCATTGACTCTCCTCTCATTACGCCTTTCCAAATACATTTTTGACGTTCGTACCTTTGTACAATTCTGTAATTACCTTGCTTATTGTAGAATTAAGTGAAGCATTTACAAATTTTAATTGTTTCAATACCAAAGTCTTAATTTTTTTATAATTCATAAAAATTATGGACAGATAATTTAAAATGGTATTATTAGAGTCAATTTCTTTTGAGTTATATCGAACATCGATAATAAACTATTAAATTTTAGTTTCAACTAAAACTAAATGCCTTATTATCGATGTTTATACTCAAATGGACTAACCAAGCTATTTAAAGTTGTCCTATTTTAATTTCCAATTGGTCGTGAGGCCATCACTAAAGCGATGATATCACCGAGAGTATGGAGTACCTATAGATTGGAATAAGAACCGTGAAACTGTGGTAAATCTGTTTCCTTGAATCAAGGCGCAAAAAAATCGTGACCGGAAAACAACAATAGATATGTAATTAAAAGTTTGTATTGTGCTGTAGGTTCAAAAGCTTACAAGACTTAATTCAAACAACCGTATTATCGTTGGTTATATGCATTGTAAATACAATACAGATTTATCTATCTATATTATATTTCATATCGATACGACCACTTAAACTTTTTAATTTGGAAGAGTAACTAACTATGTCAGTTTGCTAATAATACGCAAAGATTTATATTTAAAGTGTGTTATGAGGTGTTTGACTTATCCTAAATGAAAATTCGTTATATGCTTCTGCCTCTTTGTGAAATAACTAGTGTTTGTATTTGTGTTTATAAAAGATATAATGCGCCACCGTTGATTGAGAGTCAGAGAATCCAAAGTAATAGAGACATCAAGAGGCTGGCAGGCGAACCAAGTATCATACGAGAAACAAAAGCCCACAGACTCCGCTGGATGGGAGACGATTATATCGTCAAGACCGCGTATCTCCGAACCTCGATTGGGCGCCGACCCGTTGCTTGACCTAGGTATCGTTAGAAGAACTCTGTAGAACATTTTAAATCGAACCTACGCGAGCTCCAAGCGCTAGACTGGTGGAAGGCGGTACGGGACAGGTGGCGTTGACGCTCCTTTGTGTCGGAGCCCAATACTCACTTTTATAAAATATAGGAAAAAGAGAAGATTGTAAGTAGAAAGAGAAACATTTGAAATGTTTTAGAAGAAGTTTTACTTTGTGTAAAACTCATTTACCAAAAGATAAATAATATGAATAATTTTACTTGAAAGTGGATTTTGTAAGGTGGTTTTATTATTTTCCTGGTCGAGCCTCCCATTGTTTAGTACATGGAATATGTCACGTAACGCCTATGTATTACGTTATACGTTGTGATGTATTGTGTATGTATATGTGTTTGATTTCATATTGTTTTTAAATAAATATTTAATAACGTATGAATGTAGAAGAAGCGAGAGAGGTATGCCAGGATCGCGGCAAATGGAAATCTATGCTCTCTGCCTGCCCCTCTGGGTTACGGGCGTGAGCGCATATTTATTTTATTTATAAATATTCAAATGAAGTATCCCCATGTATTTGCTAATAATTCACTTTACTTCTCAATGAACGATCTATAATGGATAAAAATAAACTATGCAACATGATATTGTATAGTTAGATATATTGATGTAGATGTGTTTGTTATCTGTCTAGTCTTAATTTTTTCCTTTCTATATATGCCAAAACACCCACTGATTTTATTGGGACTAAAATAGTAAAATACCTTATTTTTTTTGAATAATGGTAGGTACAACGTGTGTAATATGCGCCGCATAAGTCATAATTTTGTAATAATAATATTAAAGTTGTGATAATAGGAATTGATATTTCCCTCACATGTAGCCTAATATTCTCACTACACAATATACTGCACACACTATATACTACTTATAACAATCACTCAAGACTGGGCCTCAAGAGGTATTGTCACGACCGTTGACAGAAGTAAAAAGTCTCCTTCCTTCGAAAGTGCTTATAAAGACTCTTGCTGCCTAATGTCAGCTACACAACTTTATGTTTTTGAGCCGTACTCTTGCGCTCACATTTCACAACAGAATATTTAGTATATACTAACATTTTTATTGATACATTAGTTGGTACACTATGTGTATCTAGAGCACAATAGTAAGTATAATTAAAATTCCATTAGGGTAGATAGAGTGATGTGATGTGATGTTTTTAAATATAAATTGTCACGCCTCGCACCCTATCAGATGGAACACTTAAATACTTTAAAGTGTTTTAGTATGCATGTATGATCTGTATATCCTAGGACATTATTCACACTGATATACTACATATACTACTTTTCTTTTGTAAATACATACTAAAATAAATAATTACACCCAGACTTAGACCAAACAATATCTTATTAACGACGCCAACCGGCCAGTCAGTTCTTGAATTGCTATCTGTTTTTCGGCGAGCCATTTATTATTAGATCTAAAGACGATTTACTGCGTCCGATCTTGCCATGCACATACTTATCATACGCTGTGGTCAGATGTTAACGCCCTGGAAAAGCATGGTAGTAAAGTCAATGCCGTTGAGATGCGACCCTTAAGAAGTATGTTAGGCGTGACGTTGAATAATAGGATTAAAATTAGCGTTATAATGGAAAAGTGTGGCTTAATAGAGGATGTTGTGACTAGAATTGAGAAAGGTATGCTTCGGTGGTTCGGGCATATTGAAAGAACGAATGAAGCGAGAGAAACAAAACATATCCATGTTGCAAAACTGAGTGGCAGCGTTGACAGGGGACGTCCTAGAAGAACTTAAATGGATCAGATTAGTGACACTAGAGAAGGACGATATAAAGAGTACCCATAACCGAGCTTGTATGCGTAGACGTATGGATGTAGAAGAAGCGAGAGAGGTGTGCCAGGATTGCGCCTAATGGAAATGTATAATCTCTGCCTACCCTTCTAGGTTACGAGCGTGCGCGTTTATTTATATTTATTTATGATCAAAGAAAATTCCGTTGCCAAGATAGTCAAATGGCGCGAGGACCGTTATTGGTCGGGTGCAGGTCATTGGTCAGGTTCGCCGTTACTGTACAACTATAAATCGCTGACCAGCATTTCTTCCCTTTTGCTTTATAATATTCCATCTTTATGGAATTCCTCCTATATCTCTCCCGTGTCGTAATTCATCACGTGTTTACTCTTATTGTCTTCGAACCAATCGAATTCAGGATGAGAAGGCCTCATACGGTAGACATTCAACATAACATTTATATCACCGTGCGAACTATTTTCTCGTTGGTATCATCGTCATCATCGACATAGTCCAGCTCTTGATATTAAAATCACAATACATATTAATCCAAAATTAGAAAAAAACGAGCGCCAACTGTGTTTTGCACGGATTTGTACTTCTTCTTAACTTGAGTAACTTTAGAGTATCGATAGTATAGAGATAGTAATATAATTTGACTATTTTAGACGAAGTGATATAGAAGAAAACTAGCAGTCTCAATGTCTCGATTAATCTCTTACTAATGGAAAAGGAGGTCGCGATGTACAAACAATGTTATCAAAAGTAAACGGTATCGTAAGCATAATTTAGTTCATTGCAAAGGTGAATAATCTAGAGCACTCGAATACGAAGTCAATTGACGACGCGAACTAATTGCGTCAGTGTTCTTGTCCGCAAAAAAAAATAAGCGGCTGGAAAGTAAAAAGTGTACTAATGAGTACAAATATAAGCTCCAGTACAATCCTTATGGGATGGTCAGAGTTAAGACAAATTGGGATATCCCTTTGGTTTTAAATCGAGTTTAATGTTATAGATTAATTCGAGTTTAATGTTATAGTTCATTAGGCAATTGATATTCCTCGGATAGAACCATTCATCTTATTTCGTATGAAGGTGTTATAGATGGTGCTGTCCTATAGTTTGTATTAAAATAAATATCGTTAATCCCGGATACAAAGGTTTATATACCTCCAGATGTTAATAAAAATTAATTGTAAATCTAAAACATATTTTAAAAATTAGTAGTTTTTAATGTATCGCCTTTATATTTCATTGTATTTATAGAGTTAATATAATTTTGTAATGTAGTTGACAACACTTATAACATGTTATAGCGACGCATTGTTATTGTTAAAATCATATAACAACCGTCATAAAATTAATTAATTGCATGTGAAATGTGACGTTCGTACACCATCTTTCTTGGAGGCATAGTTTTACGCGATTTCAAATCTCTAATTGTATTTTTTTTTAATTACAGACACGGAGATAGTGTATAAATGTAGCGGGAAAGGAATGACTGAGCTGTAGTGATGCCGCCTTAAGTCGCCAATTGGCGACTTGGATGTGGTGGGGAAGTGTGGAGTAGTTGTTGTTGTTGTTTTCACTTCTAACGTCAGTCCTCAGTGTCTGCCAATGTTTATTTTTTTAAAGTTAGTATGCTATCCTTAAAAGAAAACCCGTTCAGTAGTCTTTGAGTTTATCGCGAATAGACAGACAGACAGAATATTTTTTTTTGTTGTATAATATGTAGTGAAATACGAACTTGATTTGCAAAATGCTGAAATTTGATATGCAACAGTTCGAGCTTCGCTCTGCGTAGTCATCTGTTATGCTAAGATCTTAAGGAAGATATTTATTTAGTATTCGAGTAATGTCATATAGCGACGTCTCATAGAATTTCAATGTATCATCCATTGATAACTATGCAGAGTTATCACATGCTACAAGAGGTGGCGCTCTAAAATTCGCTACATATTTTTTACTTATATAGAATATTTTTGAAGTAAAAGCTGTATCTACATTTCCACACAAATCCAAATCGTTAAAGCTGTTTCCGAGATAACCAATATATTTGTAGGTAGATATATATTTACAAGAATTGTTCGCTTTTTATTATAAGACAAAATCATCAATGAACACAAGACGAAAACTATAAATGGTTCATTTATCGATATCTTATAGCACATAACTTAAAGAAGCGACATATTGACATTTGGAGCTAATCTCTCCAGAAATTTCGCGATCTAAAAAACAATTTCTTCGCAATGGGACAAATTTATTATATGTCTAACCGACAGTCTAATTACTATAAACCAACGAGGTTGTAGTAAATCTTATACCCTAATGATATATTAACGTGCAAACTGGGATAATTTTATTACGATATTAAAATAATCTACGTTGCAGATGCGGCGGATCTCAGAAGTGTGGAATTTTGTCGCCTTCGTGACTTATTTCATGACTTGGCTTATATCTGAATTGATCAAATAATAATAATCACGTTTGACATTTGAACGATTTATGGAAACAGAGAAGATGTCTGTAAGCTTTAGATTAGTTTGCAACACAATCAACTCATATAGAAACTTACTGATAGATAGCGGAAATCAGGATAGATATTAACAGAGAATTATGTAGATAGGTTATCTAAGATAGAACTAATATATTCTTACAGATCTTGATTATTTGAGAATTTAACTGCTTGCAATGATGTTTTATGCTACTTTTTGTATTGTATCTTTGACAGCTGTTTGACGTTACTGTTATTTTGACTTTAAACTCGAAGACAGAAATACCTTCTTTTGTTATATTATTTATCTCCTTATAAGATACGTGTAGAACGAAATCAATTAATAAACTATAAAACTTGTTCAAAAGATTCTTAGACGAATATCACAGAATGGCAAAGTGAAGGCAACGAAGGAAAGACCGAGCAATACATTAATGAGACTACACTATTCATCATACGGCACTGTGCTGTCGAGAGCCGACAAAAATTTGTTAAATGTATTGTGAATTGCAACGGACAGGCCAAGGCTGATAAAAAAAAAGAAATTGATCAACTGAGTTCAGATAAGTTGTGCAAAAGTCGTATTTACAACACACGTTATACGGCGCTGCTTCTTTAAAGCTTTGCGTGGAATACAATAGGGTAATAATAATAGTTTTTGTTAGTCTCTCGTAAGCTGCTGGCAGTACGACGGAAGAAAAGGGCGTTGAACCCATCGCTAGTAAGGTTGCCAATACATTCGACAATATGACTTGTAATTTTGCAACACTCATTATCGTTCAAAGAAATTTAGCTAGAACTCGTTTTGAAATTGCAAACACTGCGTTCTGTTATGGTTCTTTCAATGATGATTGTATCTAATTTTTTTTGAAGTCTTCGCGTTGAGAATATTATTTTTTGACTTTCTTTAAATTTGTGTTGTGTTGTGTATTTTAAGTGAGAATTAATATTATACTTATCGCTTTTTTATTATGATCCACATCATCACCGTATTATCAGTCTTCAATTTTCCATAGTCAATCAATAAATGATCAACAAAAATATACTCTTGTATCTTAACAATAAAACACAAAATTTAAATTATTTTCCTTGTATTTACAAGACATTGTTTAATACAAAATTAAATTAAATTAGAATAAGTGTATTCGTAATAATAATCATCTATAATCTATGTTGTTATGACTTCAGTGACTTTCTTCTTCTTCTAGTGCCATTTCTTAAATAGAGGTTGGCGATCATTATCCCCAACTGGTATCTCCGCTACATTGAACAATGATCTCGTGCATGTTGTTTGCTACCGGTGGTTTTCTAGCCAAGCGATTCTTCTACGACCTGGTCTTCAGGGGCCTATAAGTTTTCCTTGTATAAGATAGTATGAGTCGGAGTAGTTCAAATTTACTGTTGCGTATAATGTGGTCTAGATATTCTAATTTCCTTTTTGTACAATTTGAAATATTTACACTACACTGCACAAGCGTTGTCATCCCTACATAAAGAGAAGGAACGCCAATTCAGCACTATTGTGTTTCTAGTTTCCTGCGAACAACTGCGCGCACCACCTTAGTTATTTTAAGAAACACCGGCACTCGTATCTGCGCTAGTTTACGCCATACCAATTCTCCTTATTACCTTAACTTATACATAAATTGATTACTGAGAAATACGCAAATTACTAGTAGGATTATGCATATTAGCATCAATGAAGTTAAGCATTTACTAACAATATTCAAGACCAGTAATTAAATGTTAAAATAACCTTTTTGTAGTAAAAGGTCTCGTAGCTTTGACACTGCATTATATTTTATCTAAATGGATTAAAATTTGAAACCAGTACTAATATATTTAATTACTGGCTGTGCCCCGCAGTTTCGCCCGCCCTGAAATTTTACTTAAACGAAATGATATTACCTACTCAATACTACCGTATCCTCATCATCATCTCCCTGCCCTTTTCTCGCATATGTGGGGTCGACACTTTGTAGCCGTAGCACAATTTAACAATCACATGTGATTGTTTAAACTGTGACCGTAGTTCATACTATATATGTAAGTTCTGGCTACAGTTTTTACGGCCGGCCGCCTGCCTAACGCCAACCCTCCTCGTGAATAATAAGATTCTAACCTAACCTAACAAAACATTTTACATAAGAATTATACGTAATTTCTAAAATTGTCAATATACGATTAAATACTGCGTTACCAAATATAGCTATTATCATTACCGTTGTAAGGAGCGTCGTGCGTCTGCGAAATACGTGCGTGTGCTATGAAAATGCTTGCAAAAACTCTGAAACTGTCCTGTTTTGATCATGATCATCATTTTAACGATCATAATATAACTAAAAGCATTATGTAACTAATACTTCAACCTATTCAACTGAACAGCTATTTTATAGCATTTTTATCGAACACATGTTTGACATGGTTCTTTAAATTGATATAACTTTTTTTATTTATAAACCGATTGAGATAAAACAACACTAAATGTTGAGTGAAGCTTACCAAAATACATTAGTGAAAACCGCACCCAAATCGGTTAAGCCGTTTCTAAGATTAGCGGTAACAAACGCACAGACAAACAGACAAAAATTCCTATTATCATTGTTTTGGGTTTTATTGTGTTTATGAAGGCCCCCAATAATAGTTTTTCTCAAATATCGTCCATGTACAGACAGCGATCAGTTACATTTTTATTATATGTATAGATTTTAAATACTACTTGTGCGTGCTCAGAATGTTCTGGAGCCGACTAGAAGCTTGCGGGGAGCCAGCGGGTGCGGAGAAGGGTAAGCCGACACTACCACCGAACGTACCACTCTAACGCGACACACCGCACAATTTACAACAGCAAGCTATCAATTTATACTATTTTCTCAGTGTGAGTGGGATTACTTCCCGTCTTACGTTGAAAAAAAAACACAGGCAGTCATGAGGACTGCCGAAAGAAGTGATAAATCTAAACAGGGAGGAATACGCGACAATAGTAACAAAATATATAAACAATCAACAAAAATAAACCCTTTTACCTTAACAATAAAATTCAAAATGGAATACAAGAAAAATTAAAATTATACAATTTTAAAATTATATTATTAGTAAATGAGAAAAAGTTTGTTGAAACTGCTCCAAATTTAAATAAGCATGTTGCATGTCGGGCATGTCGGTCTTCCGAATCTATAAAATTTTCCCCTACCAAATATCGTCTAAGAAGTTTTTGAACGATTTATCTTCACATATTTGTATATAGATTACCGTTATTATTTAAAAAAAAATATAATAATTATTATATAGTATACCTGTTTATTACGCATCACTACTAAAATATATATAATACTAATACTAAGATATATAGATAATATATATACAAAAGTTTTTTTTATGAGAAGAAAACAAATCATTTTACGTAATTTGTAAATAGCCACACGAACACAACATTAAATTAACCCTGTTTCACTTTTCAGATAAGAACATAAACTTTATATATGTAATAATTTTAATATTTCTGTAACGATAAGTTTATATTTCGGTTGACTAACATCAACATACAAACTGCAAGTAACGTTGCCAAGAGCATGTTTTGACGTTAACCGCTTGCGTATCCACACTGTTTAGTAAATTTTAACGAATTGATGTAGAACGCTATTAATCTAGGGATAAAACTAACTAAACTATGGACTCCGGGAGACAAGTCGGCGACGCGGCTCTCCAACCGCCACGCTCCGTCTCCCGGAGGGGCAATAATATAATGGATTGCGGAGGTCCGTTTGGCCACCCTGAATGTTTGTGGAGGAATGACTGTGAAAACCGATGAAGTTTATGAGTTAGTGAAAGCCAGGGGTAAATATGTATTGTGTGTAAATGAGACGAAAAATAGGGAAAGGATATTACCATACATGGCACGCTTACCTCGTACTTGTCAGGTGTTGACGAGTTTTTCAATATATATTGGAGACATGGCCTAGTACCAGAAGATTGGTGTAAAGCTGTCATCGTCCCTCTATATAAGGAAAAAGGTTCGCAGCATGATTATTAAAATTACCGAGGAATCAGCCTTCTTAGCATTGTGGGAAAACTTTACGCTAAAGTACTGACTGACACGTGAAAGAAACAGAAGAAAGAATGTGGGAGGTGCAAGCAGGTTTTTTTCTTCAGGCAGGCAATTTTTCTACGCCTTCGTAGATTTAGACTGGACATACGATTAAGTTGAAAGAGGCGATCTATGATCAACCTTGGTTCCGTTTAGATTGAACAGTGGTCTAATACAAGCATTAAAATCTCTTTATAAAGATTCTACTGATTGTGTTACAATTCACGGGGCCTACGGAGACTGTTTTTTTTTCTTTTGTAACTACTGCTATTCGGCAGTACCCTTTTTTCAGTTTTCTTGACATACTAAATGTTTGTAAGGCTAGGTTTTTGTAAGGTTAGGTAAGCAGCGAAAGAGCGAATTCCATGAATTTAGGTCGCCAGTTATTGTCCTCCATTATAATTTTTAACGTACTTTGTGTGATTGCCACTCCCATGCTGGATTTAGTTTCGAATCTCCTCTTATCGAATCGTGGACAGCTAATTATAATGTGTTCCACGGTTTATATGTTCATCGCAGAAGCAGTTTGGTGAGGACGCTAGCTTATATTTATGGAGATAGTATTTGTTCCCTCCATAACCAGTAAAAAGATGTGTGACTGCTTATAGATTTTAAAATTTTATAGGTTGACACTATGTTAGAAAAGAATGTCTTCAATAAGCTGCTGGTGGGAGATTCTTCGTATTTCCTTTGCCAGGTTTGTATTGTTGAGCTTCTTATAATATACTTTGCATGTGACAAGGGATACTTATCGTATACATGTTTTTGTTTGATTTTCAAAGCTGCTAATGTAGCTAATTTGTCAGCTCTTTCGTTGCCTGCAATTCCACTGTGTGCCTTGATCCAGTAAAACAATTTTGGTGTTATTTCCTTCATGGTTTTGGATGATTGATCTAATCTCTGAGGCGTATGGGTTCAGGGAGTCTGAGCCGCAAACGGTCATTATTGCTGAACGTGAATCGCAAAATACATTGGCTCCATGGTAACTTTTTTGCTCAAAATATTTCACGGCTTTCAATATGGCTATCATTTCAGCCTGAAAGACAGAACAACATTTGTCTAATTTAAATTTCACTGTCTTGTTTTCGGTCTCTTCATGCGCCATTGTTATAGCTGCTCCTACTTTGGCACCATTCTTACTCCCTTACGTGTAGGCCTTAGGCCAGTTATTTTCCATTTACTTGTTATTACAAGGCAATTCGGACTCATTAACAACGAACAGGACATCGTTAGCATCAACAAAAGTGTATGACAGGGCTGTGTAGCTGTTCAGTCTCTTTATGGATGATTGTTTAAAAGCTTTGAAGGAGAAAATGTCTCTTATACGCCGATGACCAGGTCGTGTTTGCGTCATCGGTAGAGGACTTACAATTTCTGCTGAATGTAATGAATGATTCATTAGAAGGTTTGAAGATGAATGTAGAAAAAACGAAATTAATGGTGTTTGAAAGAGAACAAAGTAAGGCAGTAATTCATATAAATGTTAACGGTAAAGAAGTGGAGTAGGTGGAAGAGTTTGTGTATTTAGGATGTTTGTTTAGTAGAGATAGTAGACGCGTTCAAGATTTTGAACGACAGTTGAATGTGGGAAATAAATTGAATGGGGCTATAGATTCTGTAATGAAGGCCCGTCTGGCAAATGGAATTGAGAGTTGGGTTTGGCAGGAAAATCATGTTAGTTGCGTTAATACCGTTGAGATGCGATCCTTAAGATGCATGTTAGGCGTGACGTTGAATAATAGGATTAAAAATAACGTTATAAGGGAAAAGTGCTCCAAATTCAAAGAAGGATGTTGCTGATGCGTGTTGGTGACGCATGTTGAGCATGTTGTTAACGCAAACCTATAAGATTATCCCCTACCAAATATCGTCTAACACGGCTAAAGAAGTTCTCAGACAAAAGAACGACCGCTAGAGTTTTCACGTCCCAATTGGGGCGTTTTTCATTCGTCATTTTTCGCCCGCTAATGACAATATCTACTATATTTTAGAATTGTATCATTGATAAAACCAATATTTACAACAAGTTTATAGAACTTGTATGTGACGTGTTGTATCGTGTTTCTTACATTTTCTGTTTATACAATTTTTATAGATTGTTTACAAAATTTTTATATTCTTATTGTATTTTTATCTTTATTATTGTGTGCATTTATTATCCACTGGTGATTCGCCCCGGCTAGCACTAATTATGTTATTCCGATCAAACTTCACAGGACCACCCGCTAGGTAGGGTCGTTGGAATTGTGACGTTATTGCGACGCCCATATGAGTCATTCGATTATTTAAAGTGCACGCCGGTCCTACACCGATTATTATTTTCTTTTTTCAACGCTGCTGACAGAACTTGTAGCCTTGCAGTAATATCTAATATTTCTCCTGGAGCTCTGAGTTCGAATATCAGTAAAGGCAATATTGATATCTTGTTCTTTTCAGCCAACGATCGTCCACTGCTGAACAAAAGCATCCCCCAATGATCGCCACAAAGATAAATAAAATATCTATACAATAATAAAATACTTTTGACTTTATATTACAATTTGATTTGCTCTAGTCTCATATAGGGCCTAATAAGGTTGGTCTTCAAAGGGGATAGTAATTGATGTCTTTGTCTGCATCTAATGGTTATGAAAGTGTATCTTACATATTTCTGTTTACAAACTTAAAACTACTTGAATATAAACCGTCTGGATTTTAAAGCAGAGTGCGAGTTTAAATCGTATTTCGCACAAGCTATGTAAATCTCTATTCTCTATACTCTCACAGATATCAGAGAGGAAATCTGACGTCAACAAGTTATTCCAGTTCTTTGTTGTACGAATTGAAAACTTACCGAAGCAAAGAGTTGTTTGTCGCGCAAACGGTATGTGAGTACCGTTTCTTTTATTAGTTTTCATAATTATACCTTCTGTTGTTTGATATTAGGTGTATTTTATCTTACAGCCTATTTTAATTGAATTAATAATGTATCTTATTACAGGTTTTAACACAGTTTTAATCAACTGGGTAGGCAGATAAAAAGTATGCCGCAGGCATGATCCACATTTGCCGTGGGTTTACACTGCTGGAAACATTAACATATTGTCATCTCAGTTTTTTAGAGAGAAAGCTTGTATCGCGACTCGATTTTACGGCAGTGAAAACCCAATGTTACGAAGTCACGTTGATACCTCTTTTTGTTTATTTCAGAGTCATTTAAATAATGTTTACATTTTTTTTCGTTAATTGTTATATG
This sequence comes from Papilio glaucus, assembly GCA_000931545.1. Taxonomy (NCBI): domain Eukaryota; kingdom Metazoa; phylum Arthropoda; class Insecta; order Lepidoptera; family Papilionidae; genus Papilio; species Papilio glaucus. The sequence continues at coordinate 22,892 of JWHW01051761.1, read as the reverse complement.
TTCTTCAATGTAGATACAGTATTTTTTTTCTTCTTTGTATGTAAATATACCCAACCTTCTCTAAATGCTATTGTTAACTTCAGCGTTTAGTTACATTTTAACATACATTTCAAAGCTTGTCGCGTCAAGTATTTGACGATATTTGCCGAGAAGAATTCTATGAGTCAAAATCAATTTACAAGTAAATCTTAAGTATTTAAATCGTCAATTCTCTTCTCCTTTCCATACGTTCCTTTTAAGAAAAGGATTGGAAGGGGAAGGGGCCAGAATTAGGCCTCCGAATTATTGACCTGAACATTGATGTGAGAACCTGCGTTACGATAGAATTCAAATATTACTTCGTCTAAACCCTTCCTGAAGCCTATTAAAGTTAGTGGTCCACGGTGACGTTATAGCTAGTGATGCATAGGCGGTACTGTGGAGGATTTTTTTCTACATAAACCACTTATCACTAGGTCAACGTTTTTCTAGTCTCGACGTCTTTTGTTATTTAAAATACATTAATGATAAATATATTATAGGCAATTATGAATACACTAACACTCATAGTTGAATATATGGTTAAGTTAACCACCGAAGTCGGCAGTCGGTTATTTTGTACAACTTTAAAGATGCTTATAAAATAACATTTTCGATATGTAAAAGTTGTATCTACTAGTTAGATTGACCTTGACCTTCAATTAATAATAAATTAATAATTGTACATGCTGATTTGTGTGATGGTACTCATAAATTAAATAAATAGCACATTAATATAAAGACAAGTGATAGGAAATTAATTAGAAAATGAATAGGAAGTTGGGAATAGCAAACTTCGCATTTAATGTATTCTGACGTAGAAACCACAAAGATATTTTCCTTAATAAGTCTAGAGAAAATATTTAACATAAACATCATATCTTAACGGTATTCAAATTATTGCTATGACGTCATAATTTTAGAGGTAAATGCTTCTCTCTCTCTCTCTCTCACTCTATGTGCGTCTTTTTCTTAATCCCGAGGGTCTCGACCTTGTTTTACGATCTGCGTACACCCTCTGCTGTCCGAGGTGGCTGACATTTGCAGTTCCAAGCGTGGCGCATATTTGGTCTGTCCAGAACATAGAACATAACATACCTTTACGGGCAGAGTTAAAGTTAAATACTTAATAAATAAAAGAATAGTTTGTGTGTTAGTGGTCACTTCACTTGATTGCAAGTGTTTATTAGAGTCTTTAAAAGTTCTATCGTTACAAACATCAAACTACAATGCCTATACGTATTAACAATACTTACATACATGTATATCAATTCGACCTATTTACCAAAAAATAATATTTAGTGTTCATACATACCCGAGCCGGAATACTAAAAACGTTCTTAGGACATCTTCAGACGGAGGCTACTTTGTGCGAAAGCTAAGAACAGGTACGCAAGATGTAGACCGCCACTGTAAATACAAATGTAGACACAAAATATTAAACGAAATAACGACAAATAGCGGGTGTTAACTAATTATTAAAGGTATTCAATCCTTACAAACTTAATTTTCAACCTCTTCACAATAACTGTTAATGCCCCTTTGAGGTGAACATTGTTTAAATATAATATTATGTACAGTGTGTATAGAAAAAAAGTTTACGTCAAGACTGCGTTTGTCCTCACCTTCCATTGATTTGTCTCAACCACAAGACGGCATTGCCTAATTCATTGTACTTTATCATTGACTGTTTTATCTTCATTTTATAAAATTTAATTAACAAATTCACAAAAAACCTTCCAAATCTTCTGTAAACCCACGGGGTTGGGGGCGAGGGGGAGGTGAGACGTGAATCGAAGGATGCGTCACGTTCCACGCTAGTGTCATTATATTGTGAATGCCTAATATTTTTAATAGTTATAGACTACAGGATTTGGTTGTTTGGGTTTGGCGTTTTGTGCCTAGAAATGCATTAAAATATCCATGACTAGCACCCCGTCAGAGATTCGCTCTGACAAATAGACAAATAAGAAAAATAACCCAAGCGACTTGATGATGGAAGGCAAGTCTATAGGCGTAATTTGTAAAATCGTTTCAGTAGTTTTTGAGTTCAACCGGTCCAAAAACCAAATCGTTTCTCATTATAATATGATTGTATAAATAACTAACCTAAGGTGTTGTGTATAGGTTGTGCAGATTGAAATCACTTTACCTCATCTGGTTTAAAGCGTATATTTTATTTTTATCTCAGTCGCTACCTCAAGGGTTTACGTTTTTTTCTTTTTTGTTATTCGTTCGCAGCTTAATGAAAGCTTTCGTATTAAATTTCTTAGTGTTGTAAATTGCTCCTCGTCAAAACATGGCAGCTCTATAATTAACCTGACAGACTATAATAATTGCAACTTTATAAATCACGGTTTAAAATTGCCTTTTTCCCTTGTTTCCACTTTCACAAATAAAACTCACGCGAAGTTTAGTGTTGAATGTTGCCAACAATCTGATGATAGGTATCCACTATTTTGGTTATTTTTACAACTTTTTTGAATTATATGCTCCAAGAAATATACTCATAATAACTTATAAGTCAGACAGTAACTTCTCCCATTAATCTTGTACGATCAACGACATGCAGTTTACGTGGCGGATGAACAAAAGAAAGGTGTCCGTCCGTTGAGTGATTATGCGATATCCTTACATAGTATAAAAACAAATTAGCTTTTGCTGTCTGAGCCCTTAGGATGCGTCCAGATACGGCGAATGCGCAGCGCGCGAGCCGTTCGCGAACTGGCGCATCCGGACCCGCCCTTACATCTTTCAAACAAAGAAACGGGTTTTAATGCGGTTTTCATCGATAACCAGAGTGATTCAAGAGGCAGGAGGAGGAGGAAGGTTAATATGTATAATACATGCATATTGTAATAGAGGAAAGCAGCGAAATTCTAAAATTTGTCGTGAAAAACATATTTTTGTGCGCTTACATTGCAAATGCTGACTATACCTTACGAGTTAGACCAACATAATGTATTACGAAATCGTCAAAAAAAAGATCTACAAAAAAGTCCAATAGTATATATCTACATCTTTTAAAGATAGCTTACAATACCCATTCTTCTATAGTATGGTGGTACAATGCGGTAATTAAAACGCCATTTCTACGCACACTGCATTAATCGTTATCAACTTAAATACGATAGATATCTTAAGCATTTCATGCACATATGATAATTCTTTACAACATAGAAGTAAAACGAATACCTTAGGAGTTCTCGTAAAATTAAAAAATATTTAGCGCGAAAATAAAATTAAGCCCGGTTCTCACACCTATGTCGCCCACTGTACTCAATTTGCTTTCAATAAAGAAGTCGACCCGCATATAACCCCATCAATTAATTAAAAAATAATACAGCTAATGAGATAACACAACATAAATTCTAAAGCGTAACGAAGTTTGCCGGGCCAGCTAATTACCAACCGAGTAAATGATTTGCGCGCGAAACTAATTGTTAATTTAACATAAATATTCCTGGTGGACCTTAACAATTTAACTTAAGTATTTCCCATACACGTCTATCCCCAATTCTAGCCACGAGAATTACAATATTGAATCAGTGTAAATATTTCAGAAATGACTGGAATTTCACGTTACTAATTATGCAGTCATTTGGTTGGTTAATTCAGAAGGGGTTTATTAAGATTATAGCAAAAAATACATTGGAATTTTGTATAATATGTTCTTTGAGAACTGTTTCAAAGATTCATAATGGATGAAAAATCTAAAGCCACATGTCTTTAATTATCTGTATTTTAACACATAGCTTTTGAACGTAACTATTTATAATAGACTAGTAACTAGTAGATTATCATTCTCTTAAAATAATAATTATTCTATAAACTATCATCCACTAAAACCCATTCGATTTTAGGGTTCCGTAACCAAAGGGTAAAACGGGACCGTATTACTATCGTAAGGTAAGATAAGACTCCGCTGTCCGTCACCGGGCTGTATCCAGTAACCGTGACAGTTGAAATTTTACACATAATGTATTTCTGTTGCTGTTTTTTAGCATTTGTTGTTATAGCGATAACAACAAATGCTAAAAAACAGAATAAAGAAAATATTTTAAGGGGGTCCCACACAACAAACGTGATTTTTATAAATAATGGTACGGGGAACCCTTCGTGCGCGAGTGTACTCGCATTTGGCCGGTTTTTTCAGTTTCCAATTGGATCTATATTTAATAATGTTAATAGATAATATCTTAAAAACTTCCAAGCAAAAACTTGTGACGTATCATGTGTTTTCAAATATAACCACACGTTAACCTAATAACTTTTACTGGATACAATTTACGAATCATATAAGATTAATAGAGTTAAGGTTCAGCCTTTTCGAACGGCCTAAGTCCCAACACAGGAGGTACAGGTAGGTTACTATGTAGACTGGGCGACTTAAGGTTATACTTATCAAATAACATGGTTTATTAGCAGGAAATGATTTTCTAAATCAAAGACACGGTATCAGCGTTTGTCAAGGGTTTATGTATCATTGACGATAAGGTAAATGTCCTTCCGATTGTAGGTTAGCAATAAATAGTATGAGTCATCACGTGACGTACGATTATAACTTGTTTCAACTGGTTCTAATAAGAAGTCTCTTTATTGCGTACTTTCACTGTGTTCCACATTGTGCCTGTTATCGTATGACGAACGATATCATTTGTATGACGCACAGTTTAGTATGTGTTATCGTTTGAAGGCTGGAATCACATGTAATGATTGTTACATTGTACCAACTTGAATGTATTATAACAATGGATGACCTCGTTATCTAGTGGAAGTAACCTATATTTGGATTCCAAATTGTACTCTAAATTCATGAAACTTCATCTTATTGTATGGTCTGCACAATTTATTAATTCTGTGTGGTTCAGCGTGGGACCATATCGGTGGCTTACAATCAAATGAGCACGACTATTTAAATGTATCAAACGTGATAGAGGTGTGTCAGGACGGTGCCAAATGAACATGCGTTGTTGTTTCATATCCTTAATTTTTTAAGTATGTTATCAGTCTTACAGACTTTTAACTCTTGTTCGTTTTATTTCAGTACATTGTTTAAACCAATGCTTTAAGATTACATTTTAAAATAACCGAGCATATGAATGAATCCCAATGAAATCCAAATCCCCAGACAACTCCAAATATACACTGCGTAGTAACAATCGATGAGTGTCACGTTTGAAGTAGTGTGTGTAAACACGTTTCCTCGTATGCACACGTATGCATAGCTGAGTAAACAGAGGAGCTACGTTTTAGCCTTCAATTTCGTCATAATTCGAATAACCACGTACCACGTGACATATGGAGCTATTATATTGCGTAAGACTCATCATTCTGCGCAACATTAAGTCTGTTTCGAATAACTCGACCCAGTTCATGTATTTTGCTGGTATTAAACATTTCTGTATGAAATTTGCTATGTGGGTGTGGCGAAACTAGTATTTTTGTGGATATTTATAACATTGTGCATTCCAAAAAAGAAAGTGATGTACTTCAGATATCTGTACTGGTTCACTTTATTTATTTATTCAGAGATTAAAAAAAAAAATATATTAACTTTTGCGTTTTATCATTTTTTCTTTTGTCTTTCAGCCTAGAGATTATCACTGCAGACTTAGACAGGATCTTTATATAAAGATTCGAAATAAAAACAAATTAGTTGAAGAATTTATGAAATTAAAAAACAAGTGTGGGTTTTATTTCCCCCTATTGACGAATCAAGGTTTGTTAATTAAATCGTATTAATATAGAACTAAAGTGTAAGTATAAAGTGGCGCAGGTCTGAGAGAAGTGGGCTGCTTTGGAGCAGGCCTTCATCCGCACAGGGGATCCTGCAGATTAAGTTAAGTTTAGCTTTAAGTACTATTATCCGATTTTTGTACTTTTACATAGAACTAACAAAATTTTTTTGTATTTATATTTGAGTTAAGATTGTTATCTATTATATAAATGGCTTAATTTTTAAATTATTATATAAATGGCTTATTATTATTATAATATAGAACTAAGGTGTGTTCGTCTCGGACAGCATGGCAGTAATGCGGCGGATGAACTATCTCGCAAAGACTCAAGCAGTCGACCAATGTAGTGACCAATGCAAAGGGTCTAGTGCCCATCGTCCCGCTACCACCTGTATACTTAAGGTCGAAGGTAATGGAAGTAAGAATTCACGTCTTTCACTGCGACCTGTGGAGCACGATGAAAGAGTGAAGACAAACGAGAGAAGCCCTACCGAGGATAGATAGGCGGACCTCAAGCAGGTTACTTCATTTAAACAAAAAGCAGATCCGGACAGCCGACGCTCCCAGGACAAGGCTGTTTCAATAAACATCTGTTTACTTTAGGGATCACTGAAAGTCCTCTATGAAGAGCGTGAATGGAGGAGAGGAGACGGCGTCGCACGTCATGCTACACTGCGCTGCAGTTTCCGTGTACAGGGTTAAGTGTCTCGGCACGACGGGATCGCTCCCGGTGATCGTCGGCAACATTAAGGGGTTGGTGGGAATTTTCGGGGAGCTGGGCTGGCTGGAGTGATCCATGTCCCCACGCAAAATACGCGCTAGTCGTGGAGTTGCGGGAATTAAGCCCCTACTACTACTACTAAGGTGTGTTCGTGACGTAAACACATCGTCAGACGATGTGGGTGCAACCGTCCGCAATGATATAACAAATATATTATTCCGTTAGTCACTGGTATTGCGTATCATGCGCGTCATTCGCTAGAGTAAAATGAACACACATCGCCGGTAAAATACTGGGAATACGAGGCTCGTTTCAAAAAGCTCGTTAATAAGCGCACGTGGCCGTGATGTAACCACTTAGACCAGTCTAATGTGATAAAGTAACACATGCGCTTGTGCGGAGGAATTAGTATGATTAATAATTCAAGTGTTGTATACAGTAAGTTTAGACTAATTCATTCCCTTGTAACTCTATTAAACGACATATAAAATAGTGGCATCAACGTTCAAGCGGCTATAAAAAGTGTTTTAGCTTAAAATTCTCTTTATTTCTATTCTATTTATTTAAAAAAAAAACTTTTAAACAAAAACAAAACAGACTTCAAAAAAACTATATTCAAAAACAAGAAATGCACTTGCATTGCACTAAGACTCCATTCTAAATAATATTTCTTTTTGGAGTCGGTGTCAGCTGTGTTTGGTAGCGATCGGATCAATATATTTAGTAGTACCCAGGCGAAGCCGGGGTGGGTCACTAGTATAGTATAAATTTCTTTTGTAAAATGTTTTCTTAAGGCATCCTCGTATATTGGTATTTCCTTAGCTGACGCTGACACCGACTCCAAAAATAAATATGATTAAGAATTGATTCTTATGTTTAATTGCGTGAAATTATTTTGTACTTATAAGTGCATTTCTTGTTTCGGAATATAGTTTTTTTGAAGTCGGTTTTGTTTTTGTTTAAAAGTTTTTTTTCTCGATTTTTAGCGAATCTAGTTTATATGGGCCTTTTGAAATCACTTGCGCGTAGTTTTTACTTACTTTGTAGTTTAAACTTTTAATATCTTCTAAACAATTGGTCAGAATGATATAGTTCAAGGAACAATTATAATCTACATTAAATTCTCTTGATAACTAAGACATGGATAAGGATTCCTACCGAACACGAATAATCGCGTAGTAAGTATCGAGTGCGTTTTAATTAATGTTTCCTAAGACAAAAATGGTTATTGTGAGACAACTATACAAGACAGATACATGTCCTCGCGGATTTTTATGTAGATTATATAAAGAGCTACAATTATTTCATACATCATTTTAATGTAAGTCCTATAGTTTAGCCTACGAAAGCCAAGAAAGTAAAATTCAACGTCGTCATATTATGCATTATTAAGAATAACTCAAAAACTACCGGTCGGATCTTGACTTAAAAAAAATGGGACCAATCGACAAGCAACACGAACAAAAAAAGAATCATCGAAATTGGTTCACCAGCAGCGGAGTTCTGAGGTAACAAACATAAAAAAAAACGAATTCCAAATCCGGTATTGATAACCTCCTCCTTTTTGATGTCGGTTAAAAATGTGTTGGTTTAATTAAAATTTTAAATAACAGACGTTTCTTTCCTTGTCCTATGTATTATTGGGTACAACAGTAAAAGTACATGCAACCGCTGCCTTTCATTTCCATCTGAAGTCGCTGGGACATCGAGTAATGTCATGTCTCATGCAAGATTTTATAGGTAAACATCATTAATTGTCATTGACGCTGATCTTATTATCAAAAAAAACGGCTTAGAGCCGCTTCGCCGTTTTTATTATATCAGCAACATGACTCGGAATTTTTTTTTTGTTTTTATTTACATGGAATCTGACCGTTATATTCTGGCATTTTAATATGTTAGTGTATGTTTTTTCCTAAACGTACTAAACTTATGTTAAATCTAGGGTGCGGAACCAAGACTTGAGTTATTTCAGCTGTTAAACGATGACGTCTGTTAACGTTATGATAAGAACTACCGAGTTGCAGTCAACGCTTAAAAATTTCAAGGGCATTCGACTTCCGTGCCTATTTAAAAATAGACATTATTTGGCATTAAAAATATCTACGACGAAACAACTTCGATGATTCTCATCTTAAGCTTTTAATTTTCAGCTTTTAATTTTCTGGCTATCCAGTTTTCAGTGAAGTGATATTAAATGTGATACGTGATATTAAAAGTATCTTAAATGTGATACGGATGTTAAAAAAACATTTTTGTACATTTATAATAAAATCAGACACTACTACAAACTATGTCTATTAATGCGGAAAAAGTATAAATTTGTGTTTCGTTAATGTCCTTTCATAATCGATTGGGTTAAGATTGACTGATGGCTCGGTCAGATTGAGATGTTTTTGTTTCGCCCTATCATTTTTTTTCGCTCTTCGACAGCGTGTGTTGTCGATCATCATAAAAATTTAAACTAAACAAAACTTTAAACGTCAAATTTGTCCTGGGACTTCCGATGTACCGCAAATATGTACCCTTTACATTGGTTTGAGTCACCAAGCCGAAGGTTTTTTCTCACAAAGCCGAAGTTTTAAAGTCTTATCGCTATCTCCCAGTAGAGGTGATTTTTACATAAATTGTCAAATAAACGACGGCCGTGTAAATAAATATAAAGAGTTGAATGCCAACCTTGCACAGACGACATACGGTCATTCAAAGTCATTAACATTCAAGTACCGTGTCAGAATTGTTTAAAATCGGAACGATTAGGCTTGTAGATTTTCTCGTACGTCAACTTCCTATTACAATATATATTACATATATTATATTTCGATCTAAGTTACTTTATATACAATGGTTGACGAGGTATTAAATAAAATAAAAATTATGGACATAGATAGTATAGTATTTTTATATACAACGGTATTTACATACAATATAAAGGTATACTTGGGGACCAAGCAAGCATTATCTTGCATAAATGTTGGCCTGCTATTACCGTGTTCAGTTAACGAAAAGATCGTCACTCGTTACAACATTAAAAAAAACTCCTTGGCAACCCGATGGCAGCGCTAACTACAGGATCCAAACATGACCATATACGCAAAAGTTAATCGAAATCAGTCCTGCCGTTTTGGAAGAGTTCAGTCACACGCACAGAAGGAATGATTTAGATCGAAAGATATTGGAGTGATAGTACTAAATAAATATGTGCTCATGTCCGTACCCTACCCGACAGAATTACAGAGATCCTAGCACGCCTGTTTCGCTTCTTTGAACCTACGCAGACAAATGCTCGCCGGTTACGGGTACTCCTTTGTCGACTGTTCTTTGTATGCACTAATCTGATCGATATTAGTTATCTTGCTAACACCACAACTCACTTTTGCAACATACGTTGCCAGTACTAATAAAAGACAGTTGAATTTTGAAAAGTTATAATAAAGTGTAAGTAATGATATAGACTAGTTACAACACCTATAAATAGTTAATAACAACATAGATTATAGTTAAATGCCTATTAATTTATAGCTGCTCATATAATTTATTGTGTATGTATTATTAGGCATACTAGAATACAATAAAATATAACACTTCTAGCATACACAATGTTAGGATATTATTCTCACCAATTCTCTTAACTCGACTTTCAACAGATATTTTTTTTGTTCCATACATTTAATGCTTCAAATTATCAATGAACAAAAAAAAATATTGTTGTCGCTTGAATTTAGCGCATATAAGTTATTTTGACTGGTATAAAGTAAGATTTTAACTTAGCTCACCGTCGCATAGATTTTGTAAAAAATATTTGTCATTTAGATAACAATTTTCATGTTGAATAACATTGGATCACTCTTAGTTCAGCGTATGCACGAACTAGCTAGTCCGGAGAAGCTAACATTAGTTTGCTAAATAACGGTAACGTAATTAAGTAAGTAATTCTGGTCAATATTGACTTAGTTTCATAACACTTCACTTCAATATCCTCGCTGATAATAATTCTCAGAGATAATAAAGATAAGAGAGTTTGCATTATGCAAAGAAATCGTCTTAAGTCATATTTTACTCTTGGGGTTGAAGTTGTTCCCTACATTGTCAATGTTTATAGCAATAAATAATAAATTTTACGGATTTTATCAGTAAACGTTCGCCAAGTTTCAAGTACTTTACGCCACTCAATATCACGGGAAGGACTGAGGTGTCTGACGTCACTATACCAAAAATTAAATGAACGCGATAAAATCCGTAAATTAGTTTTACTTCAATGTGTAGTATTCGCGGAAATATAATCACTATGCTTTTATCAACTTAAGTCGACTCGAATTCATTTAACTCTAAACGTTGTAAGTCGTCGAAATCTTGCAAAGAAAATTGGCTTGTTTTCAACCTAGTACCTTTTCAATCTTGTACCGTAGCGAAGACAACTTAAGCTTTATTTTAACCTAAAATACTGTAAGGTGACTATGCAGTTGTTCGTTTTTTCTTTGTATGAAATCAGCTCGGTGCGTACGCATCTTTAAAACGTTTGATGACCATTTGTATAACTTTAGAGGTGCAAGCCAACCCTGTGTTGTAAGTTTTTATACACCCGAATTTCTGGAAGCATTGTTTTCTGTCAAAGTCGTCGAATCTGCAGCAGCTGATGATAACAGCTTCGCATTTGCCAGGCAAAGTTTTCGGCGCCGCAGTTGTCGTTGTTGTGGGCGATAGCTGCAAGAAATAAAACATTTCTTACTGATGTGTATCATAATCGCCATAAATACCAAGATAGATAATTAGTAGGAAAAAGTTTTGATACGTAATATGTAACCGGGCGATTGTGAACTTCGTTAGTTTATGATCGGACCAGGTGTATAAACTGTCAGTAAATATTGACCTTAACGAATCATACACAATTTGACGTGTCATTTCTCGACAGTTTATGAACTGTCGAGGTGAAATCATTAAATTGTGAACTAATATTTTGCTCTCATTATTACGTTATAGTTAGTTACATTGGAAGATATAATTAAACATTAAATTCGTTCTATAGTTATATGTAAAATAATTTCTTAAAAATGTTTATAATTGAAAAAATGTTTTTGAGAAACTGATGAAAAATGAGCAACGTCCATTTTTATCGGAATCAAGTTTCCAGAGCCTTTTAACATTTAAACAAAATATATTTAATTTAAAAAAATCGACGTTGCTCATTTTACCTTTATTATAACATATTTGTTAGTTCGACTTACATTTTATACCCGATTAGTTTAAGCAGTTAGATAATTTAAAGACAAAAAACTTGTAAGTAGAAATTACAACAAAAACAAACATACTTGAAGTTCCAAAACATCTATAGCATTATTATTTTATAAGAAAAAAGAAAAATATACCTGTACAGTTTTAAGAATTTTTGTTTTAAATAGCGCATACATTTTATAAAGCGTGTACTCATGCTAAAATAATGTACTGGAAGAAAATATTGTTAGTACACATTAGAAAAGAAACTGTCCAATATCTTTATGGAAACAGCCATTCATTACTTAGATAGATACAGATGTCATCACAGTTCTCGAATAATAAATGTATATAGACGATCAAGAAAAAAGTTCGCCTACTGCTTAACGTTTTCTTCTGTACGAACGTTCTTACGCCATTTATCTTCTTATTCTGCACATTTATAAGGTGATTCGCTTTTAACATTTTTTTGTTACAATCAGATCTTTTTTGTATTGTTTCTTTTTATTCTTTCGTGACTGCTGTTTTGTCATTTCAACGATATAACTATTTACTGTCAGAATCAATATGTGATTTTTTTAACATTACTTAATTCTTTATTATTTTTTTTACAAATTGAATATTCAGAATTCAAAAACTTTGTAACTAATTAAAGTAAAACGAATATCTATCTGGAGTAATAGATATATACATACATATATAGTTATAACATAAAATATTATATATTAGCAGATAATCTAGTCTAGTCTAGAAGTCCTATATTAATTAAGAAGAAAACATGTATTATTATTTGCGTATTTAAAATCAAAATTAAAAGGTTAAAACATTTATTGCATGCTCTATATAATAAAAAAATAACCTAAAACGTTGACAATAAAACTAAGGATTTTGATTCAGACCGCTCTGTTGCGATCGTAATGAGAATCTGTGGCGCCTAGTGTATACTCTTAGGGATTAAATACTTGAATGTATTCTTCGTCAAACAACCGCGACTAAGTTTATAGGTATCAATTTTAAAAGTATGTTTAACTCACCCCAGATTGTTCACTGCCATGTTCGACGGGCGGCGACGGTCTGCCTTGAGGTGTGTTTCCATTAACAGGTTTGAACGAGATTGGCCTGCCTACATCATTGTCATCCTCATCTACCGCATTTGTATTTGTATTTGTATTTCCCCATACCGGTCTTCCAAAATTACCTCTGTTATCAATGTCAGTTAAATTATTCGAGTTGCTGCTTAAGGATTTATCCCCAGAAGCATGAATTGGGTTGATATTGAATATAAGCTGTTGCGGGTAGCCACCATACGCAGGGACTGTAGGCGGTGTGCGAAGAGTTTTAACGATATCTTCTAACTCATTCAATTGTTCCCTAATGGTATGCAATTCATAAAACAAAAACTGGTAGTCGTACCGATTAGAGATCTGTCGCGAATGTCTCCTTCTTTCTCCTCTTCGACTATGCTCTCTGTTACTTGCGATTCCGTAATCGACTTCTCTTTCTTCATCGAAAGTGGAAAGATCCGATTCGCTGTGATTCGGTCGAGCACTAGTTGCAGCCACGATCACGAATACGAATAACACTACCAACGATTTCATCTGTAACAATTTGTTATATGTTAATAATATACAAAGTAATTTTAGTGTCGCGCGTATTGCACGTAGAATAGACCTAGTAAATGGCAATTCATGCATTGGTACGAAATAAAAGAGGTCATCATTCTATTTTGGGCAGTGATTGGCACATGCTAATTGGGATCTAATGAATAGTTAGGATTTACCTTATTTAAATTTAACTAGTAATTTACATTTATTAGAAGACTTATTTTACAGTAGTTTGATCAACAAATTTTGAAAAGGTTGACCGATTCTCAGTGTTGCCGTATCGGTCTCAAATTACATAAACTTTACAGTAATATCTCCCTTATGCTCATCTATCATACGAATATTTTTGTTATGTGTTAACGAGTCTCGGCCGATTTTGAAACGAAAAAGGACCATATTTTCTATATTTCACCAGAATACAAACATACATACATTGACTATAGCACTAGTAAAAAACGAATGTAAAAAGCAAAATACTCGCTATTATATTATTCTATTTCGAAAGGCATAAAATAACTAGGAGGTTATTAAATTTACGTTGGTCATGTCTTATTTATTAATATATATGTACACCAGTTTCAGAACAGGTAGTATTGTAAAGAAATTTATATGATGCGACGTCGACGATGTGCAGAAAATGATCACAAATATAAACAAGGGTAGAGTCGAAACAGTGAAATAACTAATGGTTATTTCAACTATGCAGTGAATAGAACTTTAAATAGCAGATTTTCAGTATACAAAAAAGTGCTGATACCATTTGCCCACTCGTCTCGAATGCAGACTTACGATAAACGGTAATCGTTACTTTCTACCGATAAAAGCGGTATGCTTTGCTACTTCATTTATCGGTAGAAAGTAAGGGATATATCAGCATCAGAGAACAGCAGCAGCACGACAGCTTTTCATTTTGTTATATTAATGAATGTCACTAGTCTAAGCAAACGATTTGAACTGTGATATTACACTGCACCAGTAATAATATTTTTTGCAAAAAAAGTCAACCCGATTATATATAAGTATACTTATATATAATTGGGTTGACTTTTTTATATATAATTAACAGATTTAGATTACAGTCTTAAAAATATCACGTCTTTTGACATATTTTTCGTAGATAGAAATAAAAATCGTCACCCGCTGTTTCCTCGAAAATTGTCAAGGAATTAAGCCATCATGTGAAAATTAAAAAAAAATATACGATTTTCACTTCGTACTCACCTTGGTATTTTATTTTTGTTTTCTATTGATAAGATTTAATCAATATCGTATTTATGATATAACACTATTAACAGCAACTTCAAGTCTGTCTTTATCGTATGTCTGTTATTTATTGCTCACAATTGTAACGAACACTTAAAAAAATGTATTTATGAAATGCGTGCGCGCGTGCGTCCTATACGGCGCTAAACGAAAGACTGAGTTGTTTTTCTACCGGTTACTCCAATATAACAGTGTATCGCTATATATAGTAAACTGATAAAGCGAGCTATTTTTTATATGAATTCCCGGTAGTTTCCGCTGTTCCGGTGTATAGATGCGTCTTCGCATCAGTAGGACGTAAGGTTTGGCCCGTGTTCGTCCTCTAAGAATTGTTGGATTATTATTTCTATTATAGGGAATAATTTAGAGTTTTCGAGAATTTAAATTTGACTCCATATAGCTCGTAATAATAATAATTTTATTGTCATTTATTCTAAACAATATTATAATTAATAATAATAATAAATAAATCAGCCTTTTCTAGAATTTTCTCCACTGCAGGGGACAGGCCTCCTCTCCGAGAGAGGGAAGGAATTTTTGCACTTTAATGATGATCTTATTAGTTTAATTTCAACACTATGTTACTTTTATAATTCTTTAATTTATATTTTCAGGATTTTGAAAAAAAAATAGTATAGTAATAGAGTATGTAGAGTAGTCTGGGAAGAAATTAAAAGCTTAGTAATATTGTGAAAAAGTTCTAACGCTATAAAACCTTAAAACAAATTGGTGTGAACTGAGAGACTAGGCATTGTTCTTATATCACCGTGTTACATATTAAAATTAAAAACAATATAGCCGACATTGCTCTCCAGCGGTAAAAAAAACTTTAAAATCATTGCAGTAGTTTCACCACTGATCTTTGCCCTTTACAATTTTATTGAATATGTAGCTCCAATCGAAAAAAATAATAATTTCAATTATAGAATATTAATGTTAATACGGTAAAACGAACTTAAAGGTATTCCCATTGGCGTAATGCAACTCTGCGCCGAATATATCCGCATATTTTTACTTACATAGCGATGCTCAGGTCAGTATTGTGGGCTATCCTCACTCATATGTAAGACTCACCAGAAGTGATACGGATGCCATACATCAACCTCCAGTCCTAATGCTAGAAGGAGTATATCTGTATTATATAATTTATCTCAAAGTTAAATTCTTCCCGGTGCTAAAGATTTTACGAGGGAAACGTCTAACACAGCTCTAGAAATAGCTTTCGCGGGTAATCTAACACTTGAACGCAACATTCAGTAACGGGCTCGTTCAATTTTAAGCCACGGTTTTTTTATTAACACAAGCAACACGAACATTTAACCAAATAAATTAATACTTGGTAATCAGCTACGATTTGAATTTACAGCTTCCAGTTCAATATATATGACGACAATAATATAATTTTAGCGTACAGCTTCGCTTTAATGGGATCAGGAAAATAATATTTGGGTAAACCCTCATTAATTATGAGCTCAATATATTTCCATATTTGAGGGACTTTAAAACATATTTTATCAGCTAGTGTTCTTTTGCCGTTCGAAAATTGACTGCGATTTTAATTTTTTTTGAGCGAGCTCTAATATTGGCACTTTTTTTACCTCGACTAAGGTACGCTTGAGGATAAAAAAGATCAAAAAAGGGTATTCGTTTGAAGTTAACTCAAAAGTAGCATTCTTGAAATGTGATGTAAGTTGTATTTCTGAAGTGTTACTTAATCTGTTTCGTCCGTAATAACTTATTTTCTGAATATCCGCGTGAACGCAGAGGACGTGATTGAATACAACTACACACCAATACAATTTCAGATTGAGAAGAACGTTGCAACGAGTTTATAACAAACAAGCATGCGGTTTCGCTGATGTTGTGTGACCATCGCTAGCTATCAACCATTCACAATAATCAGAATAGTCAAATAGAATAGTAGAAATTGCATATACGACAAAAAGCAGAAGTATAAATAGTCATCTAGCAGTTTACGACTAACAACGAAACAAACAGCGCAAAATCGTAAGCTGAACCTATTAAAAGCAGATGAGTCAACATTTCTGCGAGACAACTTCAGGGACCACTAGTATACACATATTTCCCAGGTCGAGTGCATCCATTCGAGCAACAGCCGGACAGCTCCTTTTGTTTAGCCTTTACGTCTCTATACTAGCCAAGAGTAAAGCATTCTCTATCCGCTCCTCCGTGCGTATTACATACTAGTGAGAGGAATGTACCTATGGCCTTATATCTTGTGGCAAGCGAATCTGACTCGAAAGAAATTGAAATGACATTTTTAAAAACTTTTCATATTTACGCCGACTAACCGACTACATCAATAACCAACTACAAAATCTGTAATTAGAACGTTATGTGTGACATAATTATGTACATAACGTTGAAGTGGAATGTTTTATGAAACGCAGCGCAAACTTCACGCTTTGCAAGTTAATTTTTGTCGAAGTGACGAAAAGAACGTCCACCTGATAAAGCACATGATTCTTATTTCCCATAACTTGAATGAGGCTACATCCACAGTCAATTTATGGGCAATGGGCTCATCTGGCAATACACGATATAGTATATAATAGTGAGAGCTGGGTTTCTCAGGAAAAACATGTTAGCCATACATAGTTACAAACCCACCGTTGCCATGGGGAACTTTAACGCGAAACTGAGCAAATGGTACGGAGATGAGGTGCAAATGGACATTGGAACTACCGGAGCCACCTTCTGGCCGGCTTCATAGAGAGGGAGGGATTCTTTACTCTTTTGTCTAGAAGCAAGAAAATAGGAAGTAGACCTGGATGAGTCTCAACTGTGCTACAAAAAATGACATAGACTTTATCGTGTCGACGTAGAAGAAAGAAAGAAAGAAATACACACACTCCACTACATTATATTAGCCACATCAAGTAAAAAAAAAATATATTAGCTACATAAAGTAAATAAAACAAGATATTTTTGACACTATAGCGGCGACGAATAGGTCCCTAACTCAGACTATAACTTCAGAAGTAGCACTGTTTTTCATTAATGGCTTCGCCCGTAATTTAACATGTAAATAGATATGCACGAATAGAAGCAAATATTCAATGGTCTTGAGATACTCCAAGAGGTCCGTTAATCTCAAGAAACATACGCCACGGACCTGAAGCAGAAGCGTGGTGCTCCTTTTCTTCAGGAAGGGCGATAGTGCCCTTCCGAGGAATTACCGGCACATTTCACTTTTGAGCCATATCTACAAGTTGTTTTCGAGGGTCATTACGAATCGTCTCGCTCGCAGGTTTTACGACTTCTAACCTCTCGGCTTTAGTACTGTAGACCACATGTACATACGCTGCGGTAGGTTATACAGAAGATCTGCCACTATGCTTAGCGTCTGTGAATTACGAGAATGCTTTCTATTTGGCCGAGATCTAGGCGGTAGTGCAGTATGTTGTTCCACCCACCCCAATAACGATCGGAGTTGTTGATGATTATGTCTACCTACGACAAACTGTCCAGTTAAGTAGGCCTAATTTCGAGAAGGAGGTCATTCACCGAATCCGGCTCGAAACGCAGCCCGCAGCAGTTTGATAAGCTTCGAAATATCCTGTAGTCCCAACACCTACCGCAGTATCTCAAGACGAAAGTTTATGAGCAGTGTAACGCACACTGATGTACTATGCCAGTGATGTCTTACGGTACGGAGACGTACCACCGTAAAGAATATACGGAACTTAATGACCCTCGGCCGAATGTTGTAATTCAATTGTGTATAAAAAATCCCCAACTATTGACGCGGCGAATCTGCGGTTTCTAGTGCAAATTGGAAAGGTCCGCATGGGACTACAGTTGGAGGAAGAGAACAGATATTTTTGGATTAGAAAACACCGTCCTCTCGCCTTCATCTAACTGACTTGCAGTTAACAGCTGTTTCGTCTACCTTGGCTGGGTGGGACGCCTACGCCTATTTTAAATACCCTTAGATTGTAACGCAATCTATTGAAGAACTTCGTAGTCTCACTTCCTGAAGTAAACGTCTTCGTTATGTGACGTCATTGGCAACACCTATTACAGTAATTTAATTCAATACATAAAATAATATTATTAATTATAATTGTATAATGTATAAAATATTATTACTATGGTACCAGTCTTAATGTCGCGATGGGAACACTGTATGTATCATTTTATCACGTAGGTACAGTCTGGCCTGGCGGGAGATAGCGTATCAGCATTGGGGTTCTCTCGAAATAAAAATCTGGGGAATAAAATTGTGTAATAAACATCGCGAACATTCTTTTGCATCGTGCGTATCATCGACACACAAAAAAACAAGTCAATACAGACGTCATTAAACATTTTTATATGATCGAACAACGTGGTAGCTGGCCCCAGTCACGTATACCAAAATTATTTACGTGTTTATGAACCAATGTTCTGGTCAAGTTTGCTGGAATCCATTGGATGAGGGAGGAACTTCGTATGATTTTTTTTAACATTACGCGCCTATGAAATATTGTAAATCTCAATATCTTAGTTCTATAAAAATCATGAAATATGCATGGAATGTACGTCTTAAATTAAAACTATACATAAGAAACTACTCAGATTTACCATGGCTTCTTAATCTATATATTTGTTTTAGCAAATTTATACCATTACATAAGAGTTCGAACATTAAAATTATTCTAAATAAATTATTCCGAGATAATGATAAAAAAAACGTCCTACATACATACAAAATTGATTTTGGATTGAGTTATAATTGTAATGCCACAAATCATTTCAAATATATTGATATTCCTTTCAATTGCGTTGCAATTACCTGCGTAAAATTAAAAATATTTTACGGTTTGAATATCAGTGTAGCTCAGTGATTGTGCACATGGCTCATAATATAAAGATGTAGTTATTATAAAACGTACCAAATAATATTCAGATCGAATCAAATCATATCAATTAGTTAATAAGATGGATATATGCTCACCGGTCGTCCTCTAACACAATTTAGATTACAGAACACTAGTAATTTTAATTGTGCTAAAGATATAAAAATCGAAGTAGTTAACGTCATATTGTAATAAATGAGTTCTTTGACTAACTGCCCGCTTTTAGACCAGTCTCATAAAATACAGCCCAAAAACGATACCGGTGAAGTCATTCACTAGATCGATAATACACGGATCATAGCTGTTAAATACTCTGAACTAACTGTTTAGTTTAAGCAAGCTACGTCATGGATGATATCTTAACCTAAGTTTTCCTAATATGCGAATTTAATTGGTTTCCTTAGACCGACTTTAAACTACGATAGACAGATATCACTGCGCATTCCACTTACGTTGGGCAGAAGTAAAGTTTATAGTATAATAATGGGGTATAAATTAAACAAAAATAATGTAATAGTAAAGCTACAAAAAAACCGAGTTCAATTCGGGAAAGTCTTACGTAAAAGAATAACCTAGAACTACTTTTAGGACGGGAATAAACTTTAAATGGGACAAAAAGCATCAACTGCAAAAATAATGCGAAATGAGAACCTTCTCCTTTTTTCACCGACTTCAAAAAGGAGGAGGTTATCAATTCGTGTGTATGTTATTTTTTTATGTTTGTTACCTCAGAACTCCGCTCCTGGTGAACCGATTTCGATAATTCTTTTTTTGTTTGAGAGCTAATGCTTGTCGATCGGTCCCATTTTTTTTTAGTCGAGATCCGACCGGTAGTTTTTGAGATATTCTTAATAATGCATATTATGACAACGTTCAATTTTACTTTCTTGGCTTACGTAGGCTAAACTATAGGAATTACATCAAAATGATGTGTGAAATAATTGTAGCTCTTTATATGAGCTAAATAAAAGTCCGAGATGTCATATATCTATCTTCTATAGTTGTCTCATAATAACCATTTTTATCTTAGGAAACATTAATTAAAACGCATTCGATACTTACTACGCGATTATTCGTGTT
>JWHW01051760.1:287688-299646 GCA_000931545.1 Papilio glaucus | reverse complement strand
TCTATTTAAGTGTGTATTTACGAAAGAATTGTGTTATATGTAGTATATCAGTTATCTGGTTTCCATAGTACAAGCTCTGGGTAGTTTGGGATTACATGGACATGCGTGAATAATGTCCCAGGATAATATTATTATATTTATATGTGTCACAAACATTTTTTAATCAATAGTCTAACTAACCGGCAGTTTTCATAATCCAGAGTCCCCTCAGGATCGCATCTGTACATTTCCGTACTGATTCTGAGCACGCTCCAGAAATGACGATTGCGCGGTCTTGAAGTTTTTTCTATACTATGACGAATAACGAAAAAACGTTAGCAAGTTCAATATTATCTGACACCTTACACCACCTATTCAGTTCAGAGTTTTATTTATACATCGCTCGTTCACAACGGTCAAGAAGTCTGGAATGTTCACTGTTACACATAGAGTCATCAATCCGAACTAAAAGCAAATTCCAAACAATAATGTATAGCGTTATTATGTTACTATGATATTACTATTTATTACTGTTTCGTACAACGTGTCGATAAATCTAAAGGGAGACGGAAAAAGTATTTTATTCGATTTATTGCATTTATTGCATCGGTCACAGTGTACAGTGTCAACCTTTCAGTGTATTTGACAGAGGGATACAAAAAAGGCATCCAGCGGGCAGCCGAGCGCTGCTCCGACTTGTTTTATTCTACGGGTACCGTTTGCCGGAACACTTCCCTCTGAAACACTTTGTATCGGCGAAATCGGGAGCACGTAGGGAGCTGCACTTTTATAGATTACATGGACAAAGCTAGGAAACATTTCATATTAGTAAGAAGCTGTATTTCCAGTTACATTTGTTACAAGACTAAATAATACTAATAACCAAGCGTTGAGCCTGTTATGCTAGGCGCAGATAGTACAAGTTTTTCAAGAGAATATTTGGCGCGCGTGAACGCGTGAACAACATGCTCAACATGTGTCAGCAACATGCTTATTTGAATTTGGTACAGTTTCGACTCTCTCTTCCTCTCAACATGCTCGAACCATTGAAACATATCTTTCTCAATTCTACTCACAACAAGGTACAAGGACTTATTTTTATCATAATCCATAAAAAACTATTGTACTTGGTATTGGCATCTGCCATATTGCAAGAAATGTTATTTTAATAGTTATTAAAACCCGCTCGATAGCCATCAGTGGCTGGCTGATATACGATTTTCAAAAAAATATATGACTATTATCTCATTGAATGAACTTTTTAAATGTACTTCATAATTATAAAATTATCAATGTTAATTGTATTTTTTATGTTTTCTCATTGTCTGTTGTGTCTTTGTAATATTTACTTTTACTTTTGTTTTGTACTTCCATAATGTCAAAATTTGAGTCTATCTTAGTTATATTTTCGATACAATACCCAAAAGTTTCGATACACAATCATAAGGTATGTTTCTGCATAAACCAAAGCAGCAGGCTCCAGCAGGGCCCCCTACTGGGGTTACATATACATTCGAAACTCAACTCTCATATTTGGGCTCATAGTAACAGTGGTATCTAACATTATGAAAAAATATAGAATAAAGAATTACACGCCATTCGAATATTCGTTCTTTATGCGTACGGAAAAGGATTGGAACAAGATGCCAGCTTCTGAATTTCTGTCCGATTATGACGTACCCTTCAAGAGAAGAGTGAATAGGATGTTACTAAAATAGTTCCTACCATCTTTCAACCACATCACCACTTAATACCAGGTGAGATTAAAAGACAACCGCTAGTTTTTTTTCTGTGCCATTATTCACACACGGCCGTCAGATTCCAAATTAAGCAGAGCTTGTAATACTTAAACCAGATAACTACATATACAAATTTTCTTTTGTAAATATATACACACAGACTCAGGACAAACAGACATGTTCATGCACACAAATGTCTGTAAACAGACATGTTCATGCACACAAATGTCTGTAAATAGACATTGTCATGCACACAAATGTCTGTACTGGGTGGGAATCGAACTCACGACCTGCGGCGTGAAAAGCGTGTTTTTCAAGATACTTGTATCCTACTAACAACGACAACCGGCCATCAAAATTTATTCATTTTATGCACTTTACGATATGAAACGATGTAGCAGTAGCCCGAATACGATAGTAGTCAAACCTTTTGGGATTAACATTTTTCCGTGTACAGGCAAAGATTGAATTCTTGTACAACGCTCTTCGACATTAATTACACCTGATATCTGATAATAAAGTTGCGACTGCAATTTATGATATGCAATCTAATTGAATCACACATCTATGTCATCATCATGTGTATGTCTATGTAATAGTACATTGATCAAACACGCTGCAGCTGGTCGACCGTGTTATCGGACACTGGCTGCATTATGTCCCGCTGTGGACGGGTAAATGTCCGTGTAATAAACAGATTTATTAATTAATCTACGAGTAAAGCCGATCGCTACAGTGTTCAATAGCGCTTGAATAGATTATTGAGAAATTTAGGGACAGTCAATATCTACGAAATTTATTCAATTTGAATGTTGGATGTACAGAGATGTGTTTTAACAGTGGTGAGAAAGCATCATATTATTATTATAGCTATTTCGTCTCCATTTTCTTTCAAAAGGTTAAGGCACTCGTAACATTGTTCTGGATATTAGTGAAAAGCGGTGGTCATATAAAATCAAATGTCTCGTCCACAACGGACGATAAATAAGTTAGTTAAACTGCAACTCAATTTTGCAACATAAGTTTGACTTATCACCCCTTGTATTGCTATTTCAACATGTACTAATCTTTGACGACATGGATCCTTTTTCCCACACCATCCATGTACGAAAGCATGGTCGTTTAAAATATGATTCAAACCGACAAAAATGGGTTTAGTAACGCTACTATATTATAAGTATGATAATTTAACTTTTTATTTATGTTTTATATGTGAAGCACAGCTCCTTATCGGCCATGAATATTACATACTGTGGGAATAGAATCTGTCATTCAAAACATTTTTAATATTTTTTCCAAGCAAAAATATAAATTTAATTTTTCTCCCAAATGTCAATGGGACCGTCAATGGACCTTTGCTGCCATTTTTCATTTCATTGACATTTGTTGATGGATTCTAGCAATTTATCAACTGGCTTTAGTACCAGCACAGTGATCGATTTACAACCTTATCGGAATCTTTTAAGCTTTAAAAACTGGTCATCGCTTCATTAATTTGAGTAACGAAAATTCCGCTTGAGAATTGAAAATAAATTCAAACATTTTACGTAACTTCAAAATAAATTGAATATTTTTCTTAATGAATTGATGAAATAGTAATTGTACGGAAAAACCCTATCAGATTCCATTGTTAAGTTAATTGGTTAAACTCCTGATGTGGCTAGAAGCCAAAATAATTGTTCTATTTCTGTGTATATACCATGACTTTGCTGCACACTGGCGTAAAATAGATGTATTTTATGCTTCTGCGTTTCTTTGATAAGTGCAGTCTGCGGTAAATATGGTAGAGACGTCCGTTTGAATGGTGTAGTACCAGATAGCGCCATCCTATTTGCTGAACACATGAAATCTATGCCACAGTCAATATTGTAATCCACAACGAGAAACAATAACAAAAAATCATACACGTCGCAAAGAGAAAAAAGGTCATGAAGAGAGTTCACCACCCTCAGCAATGAGGAAACAAAAGAGAGAAATAGGGAGAGGGATACCTCCATCTGGTGAAGTTCGAAAGGTTTATTAATAAATCTATAGATCTTTTTGCCAACAAAGCAGACGATTGAAGTATAACGTAAATATTTACACGTTCGAAAATTCAGCAGTAGCAGTGATTTATTTAACATTGTTAAGTAAATCAATCCGTTGCGAAATGTGGGCCAAGTACTTTATTACAACTCACAATGTCCTGTTTGTATTTGCTACAGACGTGCGACTCTACAAATTGAATTGTAGAATTATCAATGACTTGCTCAACTCAACTTTGAATAAATAATAGTAAACTCTTTTATTACTGGAATGTCCGAAGCATGGTTGGTAGTCGTGAGTACAAAAACCTAATAGCTCATATTATAAAGCTACTAATAGATCTGATTGATGATGTCTACCGTTTGATTATTACTGAAGTGACGTAAGTGTTATTTTTGGGTCTATTGAAGAGACAGTTGAAGGGAAAGGAATGAGAGATTCGTTATATGACTTCAAAGATGTACAACGTTAGTAATGTCCTAAATAACAGAATATTATAAAAGTACCCGTAACTGATGTACCTAAGAAAATCTCTGGAAATTATGTGTCATGATGCTTTTAATGCAAAACAAAAATGTACATGAGAGTGAAGATAGACGCACCTGAGAATGCTTTAATGTATCAATACGAAAATTTATTTAACCAATTTCGTGACTGTAAAGTTTTCTGCTGTATTTACGTGGTGATTGATTAATCTTTGATTTGATGTGATCTTTTATTATTGTTTTCGCAAGACCGAAATGCAGTGGGAGGCGAAATATTAACAGCAGAACAATTCTTAAATTGCCGTTTCTTCCTATTTGTCTCATATGATTTAAAAAAAATCCATCTGCCTTTTCTTCTATAAATCCATCTTCGCTAGCACTGTTTCAACTGAAACGATGCGAGGACGAGATGTGAATTTCAAATAATGTAAAAGGTTCATGCTCGCACGTCTCACTTACGCTCCGCTTCAGTGAAAACGAACCCTAAAGCTAAAGCGATTGGTGAATACAAAGTTTTATAGATAAGACAAAGACAGACAGACAAAGAAACAATTTTAGTCGATCAATCAAAGTCGATATATCGGCAATTCTTATTTTTTTTTTGTATCGGAAGGTGGCAAGCCGTGCACCCGATATTAAGCTACCTATAGGCATCTGTAACAAGCTAATGAGTTGCAGATGCGCTGCGTACCTTTAATGGAGAAGGAGGGGATAAGGAAAAAAAGGATATTTTATTTTTCTACCCATCAAATTTTCTTCGCTTCTGGACTTAGATATCATTTTATATTCAATATACATTATATTAAAACGTAAACGAATCTGATACCGCGGTTGCAGAAAATTTTTATGCTTCCGTTGCATACTAACCCGCATTGCCTAATCGAGCGTAGAATGCAAATATAAGTTACTACAGCATTTCCGAAACTATCTGAAGTTAAAATATTTCTTGTATATAAATCAAGTTGTCAACACTTCTGTAAAGATTATATACAATAGTGGCTAAATGAAATGATTAATATTGAAGATCACTAAATTTATTCACGTCGAATCATTTACTCATCTCTCCCGGTTAACTCTTAACAGAAAATAACGTCGATACGTAAGGTTCAGAATTAAAACCATGACTGATACCACGTGCACTTAATTAATAGCTCCGAAACAGACACAGTTACCTAAGATACTGAACTTGGCGTTAGGAATAGGTGCCACGGTAATTCTTAACTATACGATCTTGTTTTTTGAACGTTATTTATCACCGATACCAGTAAACTATGTATGTATATACGTTTGGTCCTGGCACACTCTTGTAACTTTTACATCTGTACATCCACCCTCGTTGGTTACTAGCAGTAATTTACTTGGCATTATTTTTTATTCACGTTATTGCTATTATATAAATAAATATGCGCTTGCGCCCGGTACCCAGAGGAGTAGGCAGAGATCATAGATTTTAATTTAACACGATCCTGGCACCTCTCTCGCTTCTTCTACATCCATACATCTTCGCATACATGCTCGTCGGTTACGGGTTTTTTTTATTATTTATAGTTTTTAATAATTAGATTTGAACAGAGCTTCTGTTGCACTAAACAAAAGTTTAATCAGGGTGTTCACGGTGCAAGGGCCAAACGCAATATTTTATTAAGATTAGAAGGTATAAATCTCCGACCCGTGTTGCTGCGGCGGTCGGCCACCGAATTTAATTAAATTTGAACACGTTGATGTGTACATTGAAGAAATTGTGGCTTTGATAAAGAAGAGACGACTAGGACCTTTACGGTGCTAATAAGAATCCGATGGTTCAGAATAAACAGTGAGAACACATAAATTTATGATATGCTGCTAGGTACCGACGGCACCCGAACAAATTTCAACATTGCATGTTAACAAAAAATAGCCTATTCGGTCTTCTCGTAAACTTCAATGATGTGGGAAATAAATCAGTTTGATTTTAGAATAGTTCATAAACAAAACATTTTACTGTATTATAGCTTAGATATAACACTAATTTTAATTGGAGAATAATGATTGAAGAATATTTTACCGTTTTTTGAGCATTTCTTGCATATTTTATGAATTCATGTCCGAAACGGCTCTTCCGATTTGGGTGAAATTTTGTATTAAGATAAGGTGTTATTTTCTAAGTTTAATTCTTTCAAGTTCAACAGGCGCCTATTTCGACAAAAATGTTTTAACAAGTTTTAACAAAAGAAACGTTTTTAAAATAATATGAGCCTTACGTTATACGCCATATTGCCATCTTTGTGGTCCTTTCATTTTTGTCAGTGGATAGTAACTTAACGTTTTGTTAAATGTCTGCGACATGCCAGTCATGACCTGAGACACTTTTAAGAGCATCTGGTTATGTCTAAATACTTTTATCTTTCTTATTTCCATTGTTTTTAGACAATACTGCGACTTATAATATTAAATAAAATAAAATAAATAAATATGCGCTCACGCCCGTCACCCAGAGGGGTAGGCAGAGATTATGGATTTCCATTTGGCGCGATCCTGGCACACCTCACTCGCTTCTTCTACATTCATACATCTACGCATGCATGCATAATATTACATCTGTACACACTTATGTATAATATTATAAGTATCTGGGTACATACATTGTTTGTCCTCGTTTTTCTATGTATTTTATTGCAAAGAAATGGAAACGAATGAAGGAATAAACGTGGATAATTATTTTTTATTGTGTTCGCTAAACCATAATATGTTAGCTGTCAGTTCGGAAAAGAGCTTTGAATTAGCCTATCTGACGTTGAAAATGAGCCCACATCACCTTGACTTATGAAAGAAACAATGTTTACTCTAGTTTACTTTTCTATTCTGCATCTCGTCTGTCGAGGGAGTTGCCGGAGCCCTAATTCTACTCCCCTTCCCTTTCCCATCGATTTCTAATAAGGATAGGTTGGTAAGGAGAGGAGGATTTGACCGCGAAGGGAATAAATAAGAAAAGGAATGTCTTTTTTCTATTTGTCCCTTCCTCTGTCCATTAAAGGTAGGGAACGCACCAGCGACTCATTAGCTTGTTGCAGATGCCTATGGGTGGCGGTCGCTTTAAGTCCAATGGACCGCTTGCTCGATTTCCATCTCTTCGTTTTACTCTTAATTTTAAAATGAAGGTTCAAAGAATATAGCAGCGTTTTGGGACTAAGACAGCAGTTACAGATTGATTTAAAACGTCTTATTTTCTTTTGATTTAGAAATACACTCATAGTCATAAGTTCTTACCGCGTTTATACGCGGAATACCAAACAAAATCAGCACGCAAAATAAGAAGCGAATGCGTGCAAATCCGCAGTCTAAACGTCTAATCTAGTTATAAATAAATTTAAAGTCGGCAATATAGAAATGTGCGGCAACAATACTGTTTGCTGCAATTAAAACTAGAAGGCGTAATAAATAGCAAACACGAGCGACACAGGCGATTATTGCGGCCGCAGTAACAAGGGAACTTTCTCCCTAGCTACAGTGATATTAACGACACCGCATTACACAAAATACAATCAATTTTCTGAAATGGTCGGACACGACTTTACAACGTTATGTATATTTTGAAAGTCTTTTTATAAATGTCCATAATAAATTACAGCATATTCTCATATGTACATATATACTGTATGTATACATACACACGATATTATAATGTAGTACCTATATAATACTAAACTTTTACTGAAACAAACAGGTATGTTTCAAAAGGTAAAAAGTACTGTTATACTTGTACGGTTCTATAAGTCTTTTCTTTTTACTCTTTTAATTTGAAGTCACAAATAGGACCCTCCAGCAACTGAGCTATCAAGTTGTCGAGATCTTCACCAACTGCTTTATAATTTTCTTTTACATTCTGTAGAATAACGCTACGTTTTTTCCCCTAATTATATACGGTTCGCTGTCTCTTCATAACATGAAAAATCTTTATCGACAAAACCCTATGATTGTTCAAACTATTATATATTGACGCGAGCAAATCTTTCGTCACATCGATTTCTCTCTGTTCTGACTACAACTAATAGGCAGAATAACGTCTAATTTGGCATCGGAATGTTTGCTTTAATTTCCGCAACGAATACCGCAGCCGAAACTTTAAGCTTTCAAATTCCGACGCAACTCGAGTTTCGTTGTTTAAGTGCCGTAGTCGCTTTGGTATTTAATACTACATTATTAGATCGCGGTATCAAATGTTAATTCTAGTTAGTAAAACAGATTTTCAGGTATATTTAGATCAAATAAAATTTATAACTGTACATATTCAGGTGAATAAGATATACTATTAAAATTAACACTAATTATATAAGGACAGATTATTATCAAATCATTAATTCCTTCCTTCCTTTCAGCCTACAATTGTCCACTGCTGGACGTGGACTGGACCCATTAATCGCCACAAAGATCGGACCCCTGCCGCCCTCGTCCTTTATTATTTACTACTTATCTACTTATCTATTATCTACTCCTTTAATATGTATTCATAAGTTTGCAACCTACAATTTTTACAAGCGTCTCTTTAGGAACAGGTGAGATATATGTATTATGTATTACCGATTGGTTGTGAACTTCGTCAGTTTATAATGGAAGTAGGCATATTATGAACTGTCAGCAGAAGCTTAACTGAATGAATCACTGAAATTTTTACGTACAATGTCAAACACAACAAACCTAGTTTTTCTTTGATAAACATCTTTTTAGGATATTATTTTCATATTTAACTATCATGTCCAACATATTATTGCTTATTTTATATTATGATATTAAAGGAAATATTTAATTTCTAATTGTTTACTAACTTTCAGCTCATTAATCTTCGCTTGTTAAATCCCGATTATTTGGGGCAAAACAACTTTATAAGTAATTACTTAAAGTCTTAATAAAGCCTGTCCGTAACAATACAAAAACTTTGTAATCTATTTACAGTTTTAACAAAATTTGACTTCGTAAGCATGGTTTAATAAGGACTGCAGACATGTCGATGACACACGGTGACGCGAACCGAGTACGTTTCCCCATTTTTATAGAAATCACTCAACACAACTAAAGAAGTTTTCACTTCGAAAACACAAATCATGTTAAACTTTAGTAGAACTTTATGTGTAGACACAGAGCCGTTTAGGCATATATCCAATAAATCCAATACAGACAGACTGTTTTTAGATATTATTTTAGAACATTTTATTTTTGTGTTACGAACATCCGAAAGATGTCGTGAAGAAGCCACTGTGACGTCATGGGACACAGGTACATTTTAATGTGCACGGGTTATAGCTCCATTTAAGTCTGATCACATTATGCGTCATACGTAATCATTGAATATGCACAACGTAAATTACAGATTTTGTTGTCAATTAATTTACATTGATGAGTTATTCATGAAAGTCACGTTCGGGCAGCGATGCACCAAATGTGATTAAATGTGTTCTGTAACAATGCTTTACCTTAATTAGGTATTGTCCCTGAATTATGCAATTAATTGTTACCTACGCATGAGTTTTATTTAAAGATCTAGTCTATAAAGTTGACACTTACATTCAAGCCAATCTCTGTTGATATTAGATGAAAGAATTGAATTCAATTTGGGAACAATTATTTTAAAACTAACTGTTGTTCGCGGCTCGGCTGATTCCGAGTATAATAATTTTGAATTATAGATGACACGTGTCAAAACTTGTTATTGTCATGACATTCAATATCACCATGGCAACCAATATTTTAAGTGCAGGTTTAATGTATTTTCCTATCTCTCAGGAATAGTTATATTTTCGAGATAAAAGGTACCCTATGTCATGCATGTTCTGTACCCCTAAAAATTTGTGTGCAAATGATGATCGGTTGAATTGTAAATGAGTTAAAGCTTACAAACAAACAAACTCACATGCGTACTTATAATGTTGTTTAATATTTGTATTGATTATAGTTTAATTTACTGAACTGCCATTTTAACGAATTAGAAAGAAAAGAAAATAATTCAATTTTATGTGTTGTAGCCGAACATAAATATATCGTCCTATTGATTTTATCGACATCTTTTACAGTGATTTGTTATGATTTTCATTTCAAGCAATATTTTTTAGTTTTACCAACAAATGGCCGAGAAAATTGTTGCGACAAGACAATTTATTTTATGCTTTCTACAACCTTACTTTTGTATTTATTCTATTGCCAATGAATAATGGACAAAAGAAAAATAATACAGCTACAAATGTTTTATAACGTTTATGAAGAAAGTGTTTTTTGTTTCGAGACTCAGATCATGGATCTGCGGTTTATATGAGAAACATATTATAAAATATCCTCGACAACCAAGTCTATCACCTCATTCGGAGACTCGATAACTGTCGGTGAATTTTTTTTTATTAACTCAAATAGCGAGAAACCGCATACTAGCACGACCCACGTAGTGCGAATAGCAACTGCCTAGCCGTAGCCCTACAAAGGACCGGACAGGTCGGCTAGCAGCCGCATCTTTGAAAATTGTTTTTAATGCATATTTTTGACCGGACGGCTGGACGCGTTCCGGCTGACCGCATAATGCGTATGAGATCTATGAAGCCGTTGGATTCAGGGAGTACAACACCGATCCAAGTAGTGTCGTGTGTAGTGTCAATCGGGATAATTTACAGATATGTTTTGCTATTTTGCTTGGGATCATGACATTCCTTCGTCACCTTCCTTAATTAGACAGTGAAGACTGCAGAGTGCTCCATCAACAGCACACTATTTAAAAAGGTGATGATTATCCTGGACTGTACCATCTGATTCTACTATGTTTGAAACAACTTGGCCCTTAATATTTGTTGTATCTAAATTTCCAACCTACCCTTGAATTTTCGTCAACTATAATAGAATTAATACTCTATACACCAGAGCATGCCACAATGCAGACGCAATTACGTGTTAGATTAATTTAGTATTGTCTACAGCGTCCAGGTGACATAATTCAATTAGATTGCTCGTCGTAAATTAGGGAGGCTAGTCCATTAGTTCGTGTGTATATGTGAACCATGAGCCTAGAGCCTAATAATGGCAATTTAAAATATAATATTTTGTAATAACATGCGATCTGATAGTCTAAGGGTTGAATCCCAGCTTGTGCATTTCAGATTCACAAAAATATCACTCGTTAAACCTAAGCCCATGTGTATACTTAACCAGCTAACGAACAGGCTTCGAATTGATCTATAAAACGCAAAAGGTTATTTTGAATATCTACGTAGATATAAAATATAAAACGCTTTGAAATTATCAAAACGATATATCTCAGTATCGTTTAAAGAAAGCACCAGGGAATATTTTCTGAGCGAGTTCACATGATATACAGATAACGGTTTCCTGCACAATGTTACCGATCTCACCGATAAAAACCTTTTTAACAAAACCTTGTCCGAAATCCTGCGAACGAAATATAAGTTAAATCTCTTTGCACTCGGCCGCACACAGCGTTATGCTGTTGTGTATTATATAACATTAGTCATATAGTGTTATATGTCTATTATAAAATGCTTTATGCAAAATAATAGTAATCATTTTTTTGAAGATAAATATCGTGTTCCCATTTTAGTTTCCTCTAATCACATATCACATAAAATGCGTATGTCATGGAAAGAAAAAAAAAATGCTCATGTTTTGACATTGTTGCAATTTTTTTTTTATTTTCATCGTGATTACTGATTACCTTGTAAAAGATACTTTTAAGTTAAGATGTTAAAATATTTTCCTTC
>JWHW01051760.1:275288-287198 GCA_000931545.1 Papilio glaucus | reverse complement strand
ACACACAACTTGTTTATTTTTTTTCATAAGAACCTTCTCCTAAGAATCCTAAAAAAATAAAAGATTTAGCGAAATGGGTCCAGTTGTTTACGCGTGATGTCGTGACCAAATAAAATAGGGATTGATTTATACATACATTCTAGGGAATAAGACCAGAAGTGGTATTTTTAAATACAAATTTTAATACCGCGTACAAAAATAGATTCAGAAATATGCTAACTACGATATAACTACGCTTTAAGCAGATTTTAACAAACTTAACAGAATTAAAATACTAGACTTCTGACAGACTAACAATCATGACATAATTAATTTAATTATAAATCGGACACCATTCGGCCAGAGTAACCACCTAACTTGATAATAGAAAGCAAAAGAGTCTCGATGCCGGCGAGGAATCGCCTTTTGTAGATTTTCCGTATTGTTCTCGATTCTTCTAGTTCTGCTGACCGGTGACATAAGTCTTAAAGTCAGGCAACAAAACCTCGTCGATGCTAGCGGGTTATGCGGGTTGCTGGCCAGCAGCGTTAGTGTGTCAGGCAGCATGCGCGCGAGACGAAACTCATTACTTCTTCTACAGTATATACATACGTATGACGTTTACTGTGATCATCACAGGTAAGGATGAGTTAATA
Source organism: Papilio glaucus (assembly GCA_000931545.1). Lineage (NCBI taxonomy): Eukaryota > Metazoa > Arthropoda > Insecta > Lepidoptera > Papilionidae > Papilio > Papilio glaucus. Next base: position 286,563 of record JWHW01051760.1, on the reverse strand, counting down.
TTTGAAGTAAATAATCTTTGTACCAGTGTGATTTATTAACCATCTAAATTTTATAAGCTGCATACCCAACGATACATAGATATACGATATAAATATAGTACAGATAAAAATACATCATACGGACAATGTATGATGAAATATTGGGGGTATTAATGAATTCATTTGTATTAAGTATCTAAAATATAGGTTTTGACGTCAATAACTTTGTATTTCTATATAAAAAATGTCAACCCTTGCATCGTTTTTATTACTTTAAACAATTTATATTTCAATGATTTTTTGTAGCAAATTCCTTATCAAACAAGTCACAATCGTTTTCAACGGTCACGTCCGGGGATCACGTCGTAAGCCTTTCGTCAGAACGTGTAATCTAGTTTATTATTACGGTCGTGCTCTTAAACAAATGTTACAGCGGTGTTCCATGATTCTTTTAAATTCAAGATTACATCAAATTAAAATACATAAAACTTATCATTGTTTAACATTGTATCGGTTAACTTTTTTATAAAATGGCTATACTCACGTTCGCGTTTTATAAAAAGTTAATTAATAATGCCTCACGAAAGTTTTAATAATTTAATTGTATTGGTTATTCATTTAACAGGCCAACCGATAAAGAGCACATAGACTTTAAACTCTGAACATAAGTATCCTATTTAGATGGTACGATGCGTTAATTATAATGAAGACATAACTCCATAGCGATAAAAAATCGTTAACACCCTCTTTTCTACTATAATGTTATAATAGTGTCTTAATCGTGTCACAGTGGAGCATCAATGACAAATCAGCAAGACGCAAGTGATTATTACAATTCCAAATCAACAATTGTGAAAACAGACTACATATTTTAAATAAATCATATCGAATATTGTACACCTTTTTTTAAAGAAATGTATTTTTTTTTATACTCTCGCAAATATGACCTCATTTTGTTTTTCTAGTGCCTTTCCAATTAAGGAAGGTTGGTAGTCAGTCAACTAATAATCATTTCGTGTACAAATCTATAAAATGTTAAGGGATTTACAACTACTTGCATCAAAATTACTTCAACAACGCAAACAACTTAAAAAGCAATCCGCGCAAAATCACAAAGACACGATAGTTAAGAAAACAGTGAAATAATGAAGAAACTTTTCTTGTTTTTGGCAAGAAACTCAAAAACAGTTGAAAATAAACAAAGCGAGGCGAACAAAGACATCGAAACGGTTTCTTCGAGCGCTACAACTAAACTACGATAGGTATATTTTCTGTCTTTGTAAGAACGCATTTCACATTATATTCTAGAAAATGTCTATCAATATCAACTATTTTATTTAATGATAGGTCAGCTGTACTACCACTGAAAATAAAACTATTTACATATCTTTTTCAGTCTTCAGGCTTATAAGCAATTCGAAATAAGGCCTCGAAATGTGGAAATGTAGGTAAAGTTTTGACTACATTATTGTGACGATCAAAGTTCAAATTTGATAAAAAAAATTGTGCCACTATTGTTAATCCTAAAATCAAAATTATTGTTTTTTATGCAAAATACGTGATGAACAAAAAAACAGAAATATTTTAAATAGTTGTATACTTTTGAACTTGCCACCTCTATTAGTCAGCCACCGTACAAAAGTTGAGGACTGTTTAAAATTTAACCACCGTACAAAAGCCTCCCCATAGATCATCAGCCTTCTTTACTGCCTCTTGGTAACTGTAAAATAATCTTTGTTTTTTAGCTTATTATATCTCAATATATCTATATAAATTTCGATGTGTGTATGTTCCCTATAGACTCCGAAACGACTGGACCGATTTCGATGCAATTTTCAGAAAACGTTCAGATTGGCTTTGCGGGTGATCCTGTAAAGTATGGAGCAATCGGATCAACATATTACCAGAGCGAAGACGGGGCGGATCGTTAGTATCTCAATAAACTGCGAAATTTGAACGCTAATACGAGCTAAAACTTATTCACGGCACCTGCACCTTGTACGGGTTAAAATTAATGCCAAGTTTCCAACTAAACCACCCTAAATTTGAACTGTAGTTGCTTGTTGTTAAACTTAACTGTCTTAATTAAATGGATCATACGGGAACTATAACAGAATTCATATCTAGTTTAACAAAACACGTGCTTAATAGCTTATTAGAATGTTCGCAGTAAATAAAACTATGTTGCAATAATGACACACAAATCTTCGTTGTATAACGAACGTAGTTTAATATAAATAACTTCATCCACCTGAGAAAATATACATTTTTATTCACAAACAACTTTTAATAGAATAAGATATCAAAAATCGACCTTTCATTATATTTTAACTGGCACTGTTAGAAGATTGATCGTGCTGTACGAAAACAAAACAAACATTTGCCTTATATCTCAAAAACTCCATTACGCATAATTTATTTACAGCTTGCTGATTTAAATTGAAATTTAACAGCAACTAAAATATAATATAGCATCCCCACTTATAAAATGAATCCGTTTTGATTGTTGCGGATTTTAATGGGATATTAATATCAAAAAAGACGCTTGCTCGTTTGCCTACTTCTGTTTTAAAAAGTGGCATAAAATATAAGTGTCATAAACAGCTTTATGTGGATTCGCAAATGTTTAGAACGTGGCACGAGTTTTTTCCTTTTCAATTCTGCGATATTCTAGGCATAGTTGGAATATTTACATCGCTCATATCATTTCAAGTACAAGGTACAAGTATCAGGTACAAGTATGGACCTGATTTTATTAAAAAAGACCTCCAACTTAAATAATTATATGTGTTTATAGCAAAACGTTAATTTAATAACTTACACTAACTTACCCACGTAATTATGTAATTAATTGGCCTGTCAAAAGCAGCACAATGCCTGGGTGCCGTATTTCATAATATTTGGTCAACAACTTATGTTTACCATCAGCGTATTTTGATGGGTGGTTTATAATTTATTATTAAATTTGAGTCACATTTTTCATCATCAGGCTGTATCAGTCCACAGCCAGACATTGGCCTTCTCCAACCCATTCCATTTCTAGTATTCCGCATCCAATCGCTTGATTTTTTAAGTATAAGAAATGAAATTTTAAGTAAAGAATGTTTGTCCGGGATAACCTCCTACTCTCTAAAAGCTGCTCTATAAAACCGTTCCTGATGAATTTTGGGCACTATATGTAATTTGGTCCGACTTAATAGATAGGATAGGTTTAACTCGATTGAATTATAACAGATGGCGGTGTTAGTTTAATGGCCCATCACTTCATCTTTTGTCATCTAGGCTGTCGTCACACGTGACGCGTGTTTTTCGGGCTACAGATAATTAGTGTTACCCGTGCGAAGCCGGGGCGGGTCGCTAGTTTGTTATGTATATTTGTGGACAACAATCGTCTAAGGGACTTTTTCTACACAGTACAAATTTAACAAGTAATTTTTTTACAAACTGATTGCGAACGAAAACCCTGTGAGATTGTTAGACGAGGATTACCTGTCAAAAGAAATTTGGCCTAATATTTTGTTTATTAATCTAATATACCTTTTCCTTAACTAAGTTTTCAACAGAATTTTCACCTGTAGTCTCAATTTTATATACAAAAACATGTTCAGCGCTGGTAAGTAAGTGTCCAACCTGTAGACGTTTTAGTTTAAGATGTTTTATGACAATATTGAATTTAGTCAAGATGATAAAGTGCGCGACGGTTAAGTGAACTACTAAAGTACGTCAAATTTACGAGCACCTTTCGGTGTTGAGAGGTAAGTTAAATAATATTTTGAAGCTTTTTACCGCCCTTTAAATATACCATTTGTTTTAGTTACATTCCTGCGTGCACTTTTATGTACACATCATGAGACTATATTGCATTACTATGTTTAGATTGTAGCAAGCTTTACTTTGATAACACAATTCAGTATCTTATATCGAATTGGTAAGTATGTAATTGGATAATTATAAAGAGTAATTATAATTAATAATTGAAAACAAAACTTTTATTAAAAAAAAATTAAAAGTATATAAAAATGTTTTTGACGAAACCATACACTTTGGTTTCATATTTTTTTGTTTTATTTTTATCTCTTATTCTTTTGTTATATGTATCTATCACTAAGGTACCTTTTCAATTCTACTCACAACATTCCGAGCCACACGTATCACACTAACCTTTCATGCCTTTTCAACTTCATAATGAACAGCATTCCTATGGCATATATTTTATCGTATGCTATGACTACATTGAGGTTGGGATACATATGTGATGTTTTCGCTTTGTTCCTTATTCATCTTAAGACAGGTAAGAATTTACTGGCAAAAGCATAATTTACATGTCACAGTCTAATTAAGAGTCAACGTCTGCTAACGAAGACGGTGCCAAGAATAAACATTCCTTTGATTTGTGCATCTTGCAGGTATCAACTCAACTCTTACGTGCATTCAAAAAGAAACTGTTAATTATCTAATTGTCGTTTAGATATTGACACTATTAATCAAATAGCATATTTGTAATAAATAGGTAGGCGAAATATTAATAACTAAACTACGTTGTCTTATAGATCAGAACTTGTTTAGGACAGAATCAGAACTTGTAGCGGTCGATCTTTCAGCGCCTTAGTAATTTAAATTATCTATTTATTAACACACAAGCTGTTGATTGCATGCACCTTCGCATGCATTAGCGGAAATCAACTGTAAACTATTATTTGGCTATTATTGAAAAACGTTATATAATAACATTCGTATTACCTGATGCGAAATTCCTCCTGTGTACCTATTACGTATGTAAAACGAACCTCTCTCAACTATTGATATCGCACAGTTGTTTTAAATTGTAATTTATTGTTTACATCTAAAAAAAATTGTAAGGAAGGATTTTGTAAACAATTTATCTGAAGCGAATTAAATTATATTTCGCAAATTTGAAAAAAATATTTTGAAATTTCGAAATCGATATGGTGTGAACAAATCAGAAGTTCACTGTTGTTTATCATTATTGTGAGTCGTTGAAATTCAGAGATCAATCCCTTAAATTGTGTTGTTCGGTTGAAAATACGCAATTACCGCAATCGGTCCCAACACTATACTCATAGTTTCTAGAAGTAGTTACGTTTATTTCGTCATTATACGTTTGCATCAAAAGCAAATCCAATGTGAACAATACATTTATGTTTGTGATGCGATTTATCTCAACGGCAATGGAAACAACGGGGAAGGTCACTTTGAAGAGACAACTTTGGCCGTCACTTTACATGAGAAGCCCGCGCCGTATGCCGAGCACGCGTTAAATGCGATGTCGTTTGTTAGACAATATAGTCGCCAAGACTTATTCTTACATTCATCTGTAACCCTCGGTGGAAAGAAAAATTTAAATTTCGGACGGATTTCTTCACAACGTGCTTTTAGTGATGTATTCTGTTAAATAGCAGAAGCGGGATAAACTAAACCAAAATTGTTAGTTGTAAAATTAATCAAACTCGACTATGCAGAGGAAGGAGATTGGTTAAAAATCAGCTTATGAACGACGTCGAAGAGACAACGATTATCAAGAGAGAAAAAGTATGAGTCGCATGTTCGCGTCTTTGACATTTGTTTATTTACCCGCCGAAAATAAATGTTAAACTGAGCTATGCACTGAATGTTAACTACATTTCTTTTCATGTACAAAATTATAAAATTCATTGAAATTAATTGTTCACAAACGTAACTTAAGCTGGACACGATGCAGCCGATAAAATAGGCCCAATGAATAATAGTTAGAATGATGCATAGGATTGATGCATAGGATCAAATCGGATCGGACTACGGAGGAGTTATAATCAAATCAATTTTTTTAAAGTGGTACAGAGTCGCCGCATTATCTAGTCTATAGTATAAAATATCACAGGCGGACACACATTCGGCAGTTGATTCTTTTACACGGATTTCTTTTTTGATCAAGATGTACTATGTATATGTAACTATCTATCATTGGAACGGTATTCTCCGATGTAATTTTGATCGACTTCATAATGTCAAATTATTTTGAAAGTTTTGCACTATTATTAAAGATCGAAGTAATACATATTTCATAACTTTATCGGTAAGTCTTTTGATTCTCGAGATTATCTAGAAGAAAATATAAAACTTTCATTTAAATATTGATGATAACGCCACCTAATTCGCAATAAGGAAGAAACATCAGTTAACTTAACTAGAGCTTTGTGTGTCAATTTAGTTTTTTAGTCAACTATAACATTTAGGCTTTGTTCTTATAACCCAATATAATAAGTATTAGGTTCATCTATTCTTACATCCTCTCAAACTTTCACTCTCATAATATTAGTAGAATAGTGCAAATAAAAAAAATGATGATCCCTACAGTTCGCAAAATATTAAAATCACTTTCCTCGAAAAGCGTACGACGGATAACTTTAGCACAGTATAAATATGGACAGTACGGAAACTAAGCCTACTTGCGAAATAAATACCTAAGCTCCATTGAAGGAAGCAATAGGTTGTAACTTGTAATGTTTTGATATTGTTTTTTCATTAAAACATTTTTGTTGTGTAGTGATCAATCAATCGAATTGTGTTAACTTGGTTACGAATACAATTTAAATAGGTAATCTCTCTGTACAGCAGCCGTATACTACACAAGAGGCACGTGGCATTTTTAAAAAGGTCACGTTAAAATTATCGCGCGACCACTAACTAGTCTTGACGCGGCACGCGCTACTGACAGCACCGCGAAAACCGCTTAGCGGTCGTGTCGATGCCCATGTATGTGTCTCCGTACTGCTCTCCATAATATTCATACTGTGGCTTTAGGGATTATTCATGACACGGCAGTACATGACACCGAGCAAAAATAATTTCGTTTTTCTCAGCGACTGTACTCGTACATATGTACTAAAGTAAAAACACTCATGACAAATTTGTTATTATTTATGTAAGCCACCACTTCCATATCTTTTTATTCAACATTCCTACTTTACTTTCACTTCAAATTATTTGATGGTAATACTTATTTATGTTTCAAATTCCCGACTAGACTAGCCGCGGTCTCATTTCTTATCAGATTAAAATGTAAAATTAAAATCTTTAGTCAATTCTAAATGTGACTAAACACATAGTACAATTAGTAGGGCGTGTTGGAATGGAAGTCGACGTGGAAACGATTCCATAGAACGTCTTGTTGTACAAGGGAAAGTCGAAGGTACAAGACCACGGGGGAGATCCCCGATGAGATGGACGGATCAAGTGAAGGCTGCGGTGGGTGCCCGTACAAGAATGTGCCTGATTAACGGTCAGCAGGCAGAGGTGGCGGAACGTCGTGCGGCGGGTAAAGTTTGCTGCCCAATCTACCGGAGCGTGATAACCACGACCACTCTGACACGAGTGAAGCGACCAAGAAGAAGTTGGAATATGACTAGATGCCACGCATTGAGCTTCTATAGTATAGCTTAGACCACGATAGTATAGCTCGTTGACACGTCCACAACAAACGGTTATAGGTTCACGTCCTTTGATAAACAAATTTTTAAATAAGTTCTAGTGACTAGTGACAGGTGACAAGACACAAAGACAGCTTAAGCTGCAAGCCAACAATTTTCACAATTCCTGAAGATGTTACAATTATTTTCTATAGATTTACACACAACACTTCTTCTAATACCAATTTCAATAGAATATTGTACCTACGTTTGATATTGTAATAAATATAAAGTAACTTATCAAAAATCGCTGAAGTGCGAACCACAAATCTAGCCAACTGGCGGCCCGTGGGTTTTGATATAGAAAAATGCTTTTTCCGCAAAATATACGCTGAGAATTTTTCCTATGACTAAACAGAAACATGAAATAATTCATTTTAATATGTTTGAAATAATAAAAGCATGTTAATATATACGACTATTATCCGTAAAATTGCCAGACATAGATAAAAATTGAATAGTCTCAACGTATATTTTATAAAAAATACCATTTAATAAATATTTCTGATAGTTAATTCATCATTATCACAACAATACCTTTTTACAGCAATAACACCATCACTTCGGGCCTCATATATGTAATTCTGTAATTCGATAATGCTACCGATCGAGCCGAGGCTCGGCCCTCTCGGGCACCCTCGAATCGGAATGCTAAACGCGTAATGAGTGACAGCCCAAGCCGAGGTCCCCTCTCGGGGACCCTTGAGCCGAGTCACTCCATAGAGCGTCCGCCGAAGCGACCTAAGAGCTCGGCGGCCTCCCAATCCGGTGATAATAATAAAGTAACGGCCCGAGCCGAGGCTCCCTCTACGGAGGGAGCCCTCGAGCTAAGTTACTCTTAAAGAGGTTTAGGCTAGGCGCCCTCTGCGCTCTGCCGCCTCGAGCCCGGTGTAGCTGTAAATGCCTCCTCTAGGCAAACAGTGACCTTTCAGTCACAAAAAAAAAGGCCTCATATATGAATGCCACCAGCGACTAAATGAGGTCGGAGCTATAAATAAAATAATCCTCGAGTGGATTAAAAGACACAGTGTATCAAGAGGAAACGATGCGGCGGACGAATTAGATCGTAGAGGCTCAAGCAAACGAGCGATTGGACCAGAGCCAATCGTCGCCTTACCACTCGGACACGAAAGATCGACGGTGTTGGAGAGAATTCACGCCCTTCACTGCGAATTATGGATTACCCTGGTTGACTGTAGGCAGGCGCGAGAAGCCATGCCAAGGATTGACAAGAGGTTATCGAGGAGGATGCTTCATCTGAACAAACCAGAGATCAGGAAAGTTGCCGCGGCACTTACAGGTCATGGTAATTTTAACAAACACTTGTTCAACGTGGGCTTCACCGAGAGTCCGCTATGCAGAGCATGCATGGAGGATGAAGAGACGGCGGCTCATGTCATGCTATACTGCACTGCAGTTTCCGAATACAAGGTTACATATCTCGGCTCACCGGGATCGCTCCAGGAGATCGCCGGCAACATCAAGGGGTTGCTGGAATTCTTTGAGGAGCTGGGTTGGTGGGAGTGATACATGTCCCACCCACACGCAAAATACGCGCTAGTCGTGGATTTGCGGAAAATAGCCCCCTACAAACTAACTAACAATACCTTTTTCAATTCTTGTCATCCACTTTTAAGTATAGGTACACACTACTAATGTGAAATATGTGCTTTATAATATCGAAATCCTAAAGCAATTATACAAAGTTATAATTTAATATAAACAAAAAGTACTTACGGGTAATATGAAGGGATACGCCATCTGGACAATGTAACGTAACGAATTATCCACGAACCAGCGACCATAAAGAGCAATGAAAATAAAACATAGTTTATACACACGAAAATTATGAAAACTGGAGAACAAATTTTAATTTAATAATTCAAAGTAACTAAAGGTCCGAAGCTACTGGCTGGTAATAAAATAATAAAGGCTTTCACATCTGACAATGAATTTAAATTAAGAATATAAAAAAATAAATGATTTAATAAATTAAAGTTTGATAAAAATTATTTTAAATATTTAAAGATTAATTTTACCGAGTCACTGATTTTTACCAACGTCATTCTTTTGATTTCTTCAACAGTAATACCTTAACTCCATTTTGCAAGATCTTAAAACAACATTTACTACTTTATCATCGTTATATTACTAAACCGACCGAAAATATTAAGCCGACTATGGTCACTGTGTGTAATTTGGTCCAACTTAAAAAATTGAAATTAAATCTCAATTATTGACCTCAATATTACTGCAAATTACTAGTTTTTAATAATTTAAAATTTCCACAAGTTTCTAACAGATAGCAGTGTTAGTTTATTGATACATTTCGACATATATTACCATCTAGATTGTGGCCGCGTGCTTTCGATGATAATTAGTGCTACCCAAAAACCGATGCGAAACCGGAGCGGATCGCTAGTATGAGTATATATTATGCGCCAATAAAAACACGAGACTCGTGTGGAGTGCGATGCACCCACCCATTCACGCCCATCTACCCGCGTGCATCTTTTTTTCTACAGCGATAAAGCTGTCTTGGTAACCCTCATATACATTTGATACCTCAGTGTATCACAGACTGTATGGAAAACCTGGGACCTTGTAACCATTATATACTAATGGTAGGTAATAATGAATTGGTAAAAGCTTCATTCCACTACCCCGATTGGGTAAGAAGACGTCAAAGGCAGGTATTTTATCTAAAAAAGTAAATCTTAAAAGAGCTGGTTAAAATTTTAATGAAAAACAAAGAGTTGCAGATATATTATATGACGAAATTAGAAGTTCAAAGGCGTCAAAGTAATTGCCACCCATGAATATGTAAATGTAACCGTTTTCACATAATTTTAAAAACCGGACGCCCAAAGAGACTTTCGTCTTTTGCTTCCTAAATTGTTTTAATTATTTTTTCATCCTTTGTAACTCAAAAGTTCTACCTAAATTTATTTACGTTCTAAACTAAGCTTTAAAATAAAAGACAGTTTTGATATCTAACAATATTCCGCGGTCATGGTGACGGGTGTGAGGGGGTATAGGTATAAGGCGGCAACCTAGAAAGCTTCTGACATTAAGTACCTGTTACCCATTCATATCAGCAACATTCAGTATTACAAATAAGTTGATAGTTTTAAGGTGGGAAAGAGAGATGGAAAAGATAAATAGGAAAAGAGACTACAAACTAGTTATTTTGTTCATACCAGCACTTTGTGAGATCGTAGCACTATCACGGTCTGGCTTGCTCATTCGTGAAACAACAACTGCTGAAGTTAACTTATAAAGTAAAAGCTGTACCGAAATTAAATTAAGTGAAAGTCATGCTTCCTCGTACTGACTGTATACTATTTTATGTAGCGTTAAATGCTATAACCTCAATTACCTAACGCTTCAAAGAAATCCATCTTTATTTAGAATCCAATGCTTTGCTCTCATCATTACTGAGAAACATCCAGATTCGAACAGATTACTGCTGTTTTTATCAGACTATATTGTCTTGTAAGATGACACCCCCACTAAAAGAGATTCTTTCAGAACCTACAAGCTATGTTTAAAAGCTACGAAGTATCTACGATGCTACGAGGCGTAAGCGTATTCACAACGGGTACATGTGGCGTTGTAAGCTACGTGACCGAACGGATGAACCCTGGGGAGGTCCGTTAACGTGCCGTAAACAACATTAAGTAAGCTTCAACACAGCAAGAACCATTTGGAATCAAAATGCAAAAGTGTTGTTTTCATATATATGTGTATCAAAAAATATTATTTATCTATATAGACGAGAGTCTACCTTACCCCTCATATCAATTTATATAGTACGTAAGATTAAGGAA
>JWHW01051760.1:259964-275175 GCA_000931545.1 Papilio glaucus | reverse complement strand
ATCACCCGGATCGCGAGCCCTGTATCCGATGAAGCTGTAAGAACCGTCAAAAAGGTTTCCAGCAATAACTTCTCCGAAAACAAAGAAGAATGTAACATTTTAAAGTTATTGCGACAAATTAGGTTGCTTTTGGTATTCGATTTGAACCAAGCTAAGCACCCAAATATTTAAAAGCTCAATGGCTCGACGATATAAAAATGTGCCAGTTAAAGCCTTAAACCGTTCTTAATTTAAATTAGTAATAATTTAAAAACAAAAAATCTATGGTAACAACCTTAAACTTAGGTCGAAAGCTTAGTCGTTGAAGTTACAAACAAAAACATTTAAGTCTCAAAAAACTATACAACAACCCATAATAATCTTACATTATAAAAGGTAAAATATTGTATTGCAACATGGATTTGAAATCGCAACGGGGATCATAATGAGGAAGCCGTGGGAAGATGAATACTTATTTTCAGGAAATTACGACTCTGTGAAAATTTCCGCGCAAGAAATAAGTTGCCTGCCTTTGTAACGTGAAATCTGTTGACAATTGACTGATTTACCGTTTCGTCCTATTTGTACGTTCTGTGTTTTGTGTGTGCGTAAAGGCTCAGTGATCACAACCACCCGTACGCAGTGGCTACTCTATCCCTAGTGTAGTTAAAGTTATCTACACAACAATTGAATCGGATTAAGGTCTTTAGTCATAAAATAGTTGTACAAAAATGTACACACATTTCGCTTTGGCGGCATACATATAATAACAATTAGGTACCACCCAACGAAGATGGCCTCCCAGAAAATTTCCTTTGGTGATCGACAATCAACTTGAGTAAAAATCATAATAAGCGAAAGTTAGCCAACAAACAATTTAAAACATATTACGTGTATTTAAATTCGCGTGCACGAGCATCATAAGAGCATCTAAAAATCAAGTTACGTTCAATACAAAACATTTTACTTGAGCTATTACCATCAGGATTTGTCACTCGTTATTGCAGTCATTTTAATTAAATGTCTTTTATTTTCTTCAGTTAATTAATAAAAGACAGGCATGCGGTTGAAGTATTCTGCGTTTCCTCTCATGAGTGGAGACCTGGATCTGAGCTTGAGGGCCAAAATCAGTCTTCTTACCTTCATATCCTATCCTAATTAGGATAGGATGAGAGGGGAAGAGAATTGGACGTCGAGGGCTTATGTGGAGGTATAGGAAAAGGCAATATCCGCTAGCTTGTTTGTAACCTATCAATTTACGGTCCAGTGCAGTAATAAACTTAGCAAGGTTCACGGACCAACATTTATTATTTAAATAACTAGCATTTAGTTACCGCGCTGTGCGAAACAGCAACACAATTAAGTTAAATGGAAAATGGAGCCCCTGCTCGAGGAAATTATTATCTGGGCAGATGACGCAGTGTTCGAGAATTGAAATAAATTATTTTATAATCTGTTTAACAAGAGCTGTGTTCAGTTGTACGATGTAAAATAGGTCCAACTTTATTATGACATATTTTATTAGTACTAAAATTCCGCTGTTCAATGAACATGAAATAGTATATATGTATAAATAACGACGCTGTTGACGACCACCGTGGGGTTTTAGTCGGTGCAAGCCCGACATAACTTGTCTCTCCTATACTCTTTCCCAGCATAGAGTCGAGTATGCGTTAGGCATTTCCCCACGAACGGGGCCTACTCAGACTGGTTTACCATCAATAAAGGTGTAAGACAGGGCCGTGCAGCGTCCCCGCGGATGTGCAATCTCATTATGAATGATTGTGATGTGATGAAAGACGAAGTTGGATTAAGAATGGGTGACCTAGTTGTAAAATGTCTCTTGTATGCCGCTGACCAGGGTTTGCGTCATGAGTGAAGATGATGATGAAATGATTCATTAGAAAGTAAAGCCATGAAGATTAATGTAGATAAGACGAAAGTAATGGTGTTTGAAAGAGAACAAAGTAAGACAATAATTGAAATAAATGTTAGCGGTAAAGAAGTGGAACAGGTGGAAGAGTTCATGTATTTGGAATAGTATATGTATAGTAGAGATGGTAGTCATGTTAAAGATTTTGAACGACAAGTGAATGCGAGAATTAAAATGAATGGGGCTATAAGTTCAGTAGTGAGGAGTCAGAATGTGTCTATGGAGGCTCGTCTGGCAATACACAGTCCCCGTTTTAATCTATGGAAATGAGAGCTGGGTTTGGTAGTATGAGCATGCTATTAGAGTTAATGCCGTTGAGATACGATACTTAAGAAGTATGTTAGGCGTGACATTGAATGAGAGGATTAATGATAGCATAAGGGAAAAGTATGACTTAAAAGTGTATGTTGTGATTAGAATTGAGTAAGATATGCCTCGGTGGGGGTATGTTGAAAGAATTAATTAAGAGAAAATAACGAAACAAATTTATGTTGCAAAAGTGAGTGGCAGTGTTGGTAGGGGACGTCCTAGGAGAACTTATCTCGATCTTACTAAAAAAAGGGCGATAAAAGGAGCTCCTATAACCGAAGAGCATAGATGCGTAGATGTATGAATGTAGAAAACACGAGAGAGGTGTGCTAGGATCGCGCAAAATCGAAACCCATGATCCCCTACTTACCCCTCTTAGGAGTTACGGGTGTGAGCACATATTTATTTATTTATAATTTTAAAGCAAAACGTTTTGCTTCGTTTGCCTCATTGTAAGACATTACCGTTCTACCCAACACTTCAAACAATTTCCGTTCTCAGTGTTCATTAAGACGTACAAATATAAAATCGTGTAGATTGTAAATAGCAATGCTTCACAGCACTCTTATTTCTTACGCTTAAGTACAACAAAAATATAGCTCGTGGCGCCGCACGGACATGTTATTTTCGAAACATCCTCACTAGAACAAATAGTGGAATATAACTAATTTAACGGATTTTATCGCGTTTATTTTACGTTTTTTATTTCCGACGTTTCGAGTACAACGATCGTGGCTCATGGTCGCGTGACCATGAGCATTTATTTGCGTAAATATGAGAAATAATTATATCGAACAAATTTTTTTTTTATATTAAAAATATTAATTGAACTAATAAAGTTTAATGTTTAAAAGCAGTTTTATTGTTTAATTTATTTTCTATTGCTAACAAGTAAGTCTTACATTACCTTACAATAAACATGTCTAAGTAGACCATAGATTTAGAATGTACATGATAAACTATGACAGATTGGAAATTATACCAAAAAATATGACATGCGCATGTTAGTTCATCTATTTGTGAGTTAATAATAGTGTTGTCAAATGGCTTACAATTTCTCCAAAATCAAATGAATCCCACAGAGTCACAAGGCCATAATTATTTTACTATTAAAAAGTTTTAGGATGTCAGTAGAACGAAGGCTCTAGCTGAGCTTCGATTTGCGCTAAAATGTATGTAACGCGACGTAAGATATAAGACCATAAGGAATAGTTTATGCGACAATCACGAAGCAGCCAACCGCACTTTTTACCTCACTTAGGGATTTGACTAGAAATCTCATAACTTATTAACAGTAAAATAATTATGGCCTTTTGATCCTTAGCAACCAATTTTACATGAAATGCTTATGATTGGATTTAAGATTTACTTTTAATTATTCTTAAATTCTTTTAAGTTTTTTTATCTCTATTGTGCTGTAAAGGAGAAAAACATTACCTTCAATTAAATTAGAAATATAACAATACGAACAAAGTCTTTCAGAATTTAATTTCGCCGACCTGCTTCGAAAACAAACTGTTACATTTAAAGTTAATTAAATAGTAAGCACATAACGTGTAAGCCTTTATTACGGCTACACTGAAGTTGCTTATGCGTTTAGCAATAAACAGAAAGCAGGAATTAACTTAGAGGATTGCTAGCAAAATAGCTTTTTAAACCTTCGCGGAGAAAACAAACGTAATATAGAAACACTCGGAGCCATAATTAAGGCTCTAATCCTTTCCCCGCTAGAAATTACAACGTTGAATTTGAATTGAAGTAGAATGTTTTCAGATAGTACTATTATAAATAACAAAGTACTTTGTTTTAGAAATGAAAGGGTAAAGGTTATTTTGAAAACAATTTGGCCGATACCCCTAGCCAGGAACGGCAAGGCTGGCTGGCTATTTAGTTTAATTACAGTGCGGAGTATCTATCTGTTGTCATACGAGTATATTAGTAAATGGATCGTCATTTAAGAATCACAGCATAAAACAAAATATATTATGAACTTGACAATTTTAAAGGTCACTTTTGCTTCCTTTGAAGATCTTTTTGATTTATTCATTCATCTGAGACTCAACAGCCGCCGTGCCTGGGCCTCGTCAAGTAAATTTCTCAATGTAAGTCTACTTAGGGCTTTTTGTTTCTAGCTTTTGACGCCAATGTTTTAGATCTCGTTATGACATCATCAAACCATCATATCTTCGGCCTACCCCGGGTTCCACGACTATGCGGCTGACTCTCCAACAAACGCATTGGAACTAAGCCACCATCCATTCTCACGACATGTCCAGTTCATTGTAGCCGTCCAATTCCTATGGCATTGACCTTTTGGATTGGATGTTTATTAATTGTGGTATAAAAACGATATAAAATATAACAAAACACAATTGCATATAAAATAATATATGACTTATAAATAACTCTTTTGTAGTGGGAAACCGGCACTAATTCCTCCCTAGAGTTTGCTACAATTCACCAAAACTTGGGCGCGCTAACACCTGAAACTTGAGCGGCTTAAATTAATGCAAAGTTCGAAGCTGAAACTTTCAATTTGAATAGAAGGTAGTAGTTGCGAAACTATGCAAATTGTTTTGATAAAGTGTTTCATGGTTGCACTTGTTATTAGGCATATTCTGAATATTCTTTTTTTTTAAATACAAACATTTTTTTACAGGAAGGAAATGGAAGCGGGATAACAATCCTTTATTTGCTTTCTAACTAAAATGAAAGGATTTTGTGGCCTTTCAAAGAATCAGGTTAATGGTCCATATACATATGTATTTTATGTATTCCCGAGGAGTAAGGCGGCCGGCTGGTCGTAAGAACTGTAGCCAAAATCTATACAGTATGGACCACAATCATACTGTGCCGACCCAGCATGAGTGGGAAAAGGGTAGGGAGATGATGATGATACATTTGCATGTTTGATTCCTTGGTATTTCATCTAGCTCTTCCGCCTCTATTATGCGTCATCAAATGTAATTAGAAATAATGGAAATGAATAAACCATCTAAGAAGGGCGATTATCATGTATTGACTTGTATGTGTTCAAGTATATGCAAAATGAAAATTCGTAATCAACTTGTCCTGACTACGGTTGTGCGTAATTGGGCATTTATTTGCAATATATTTATAATTGCTATCAACTGTTCACTATCTAAGTAGTAATTTGTTTACTGTAACAAATTATTTTAACAAATGTATGATGATTGACGTGTGAATAACCACAACCTTTTTATGCTAATGTTCATGTTCCTAATAAATATAACAACAAAGTTGTTGCAGGTGAACATGTCAAAAAGTAATTAATTTAGCTGCTAAATGCAAAACAACGGTCCGTTGATGAAAATTCGATTAGCAAAGCCAGTTTCTGACAACTTGTAAATTGGACGTTCGCGTTTGTTTAGCAAAAATGTTTCTCCCCGGAAGTCTTTTCATTCATTGAAGCAAAATGTGCTGAAAATTTTAAAAACTTCGATGTAGAGATATTTTTTTTAAGTAATTTTAGTTTAATTTCTAACCGCGTATATTTGAAAGGGGTTCTTTTCTCTTTATAGTATTTAGAATAATTGACATCATTAAATGACCAGACCAGACTAATGACCTGATCGGATATCATCGTTGAGATTATATATTAAAAGAGCAAAGCTATATCTTACATAGCTTAAGTTGTTTTTATTAACATTTCTTTATTTCGATAGCTTAAGTCATATACTGTATAAAATTACAACGCCAATAATCGGCAATGTTTTTCGCATTTTGTGTTATTTTTAATTAAACATAAGATTGGTTCCGACTACTTATTCAAACGACTGCCAAAAATATTTTCTATTTATTTTCGGGAAGTTGAATATTTGTCTATGTCACTGTCAGGTTATAAACACACTCATTTTGTAATCTCGCTAGCCATGTTTTAAACTAATGGCAAATTTAAAACTGACCGAATCATTGAGAATTTTATGTATCATGTCATACGCAACTAACCAATTTTTTCTTCAATAAACATTTTTATGAGATATTATTTTATATATATATACATACGAGTAAATATCATTTCCAACCTAACAAACAATAGCTATAATTATCTAACTTAAACTTTAACCCAATAACACAAGCAAAATATAAGTTGTCAATTTGATAATTTAACTTCCAAAATTTGCCTTCAGTTCATTATATTTCCAGTGAGATTATAAACTGACGAAGTTGCAATTACACGGTAACATATATAAATTCTATTTATGAAATACTTAGCGTTATAGAACATAGCCACCACAAATTAAAATCATAAATAGGTACAACACAATTTACTATTCACTAATACACTGGTTTTAATCAATAATAATTTATATTGCAAAAGCGACTGACAGTGTTGGTAGGGGACGCCCTAGGAGAACTTATATCGATCAGATTAGTGACTTACTAAAAAAGGGCGATCTAAGGAGCACCCATAACCGACGAGCATGCATGCGTAGATGTATGAATGTAGAAGAAGCGAGAGAGGTGTACCACGATCGCGCCAAATGGAAATCTATTATCTCTGCCTACCCCTCTGGGGTACGGGCGTGAGCGCATATTTATTTATTTACTAATACACTGGTATACTTTACCATTGTTCTCAATACTGGTGGCATTAATTTGATTACATTCGGTATATCATTCGTTCAATTCGAAGATAAATTTTCTGAAAAAATTATAACCAATCAAATATCGATATTCAATTGTCGATTACTCGTAAACAAGGCGGTTGAGATTATTTTGTTATTAATCAGAATGTATGTACGTTCAATTTTTATTACGTTATATTTGTTATATTGATGTTTTATTTCATAAATTATTATTAATGTGCTCGTTTCAAAACATAAATTAAAATTTTTTCATGAATTTATAATTGGAATAGAATCACAACCATTTACACAGAAGAACAATCTTCTTCCTACCATCCCCAAGGGAATTATTCATGACATAGCCCCAAGCAAGAGAATTTTTATTTTTCCTTATACAGCATCAAAGAATCATGGACATATTTCTTATGATTTATGTGCGAAACCTGTTCAATTACTACGCATATTTTATTCAGGTCGAACCTACGCCCAGCGCAAACATTTTTTCTGTACATACTATTAGACACCTCTCCAAATATGTACTTGACGTTAATCGTATGTGTGGTCGTATCTTATTACAAAAGCGTACCTGTAGGTACGCTTTTGTAATAAGAGTCCTGGTTAATTTTGATATACTTTTTATTTCCAGGACACAATAACAGAAAATATTAACAGATTACATTACATGCAACAATTATTACTCGGTGGCTCGCAAGCCTCAGACTAAGAAATATAGAACTATTGGTTTGAGCTCGCAAGCTTATGGACGGTCATCTTTCCGTTCTTAAAGACCAACGTTTACTAAACCATTCACCATAGACGTTTTAATAATGTCTAACTCTTAAGAGAAAACTTATAGTGGTCTCATCAATCATCTTCCTGCCCTAGTAGTCCATACTGTAAAAGTTTTGTACAGTGTTTAAACAACTCGAAACAATACAATTCCACAATAAATAACAAGTAATATAAATAATTTTATATATTTTATAATTTTAATATAAATAAAGTTTGTTAACGATTTGTATCCCGTCTAGAGTAGACACAGATAGTAAATAATGACTATCCACGATTACAAATATGTAGTATAGTTATGGAAGAAGGAGGCAAGCGGTGGGTTTAACAACGACCTCTACCGATAAACATCCGCAACAATCAAATTAGTTGCAGTTTCAGGCTTTGTGCATGTTTTGATAAAACATTGAAATACACATACGATTGATTAAAGCAACTTAGTAAAATAACATATTTAATTAATCACTTATCTTCTGAAATATATAGCGCATGCGCTAATAAATATACCTGTGAGTATACGCGAGCCATTAGCAACATCGGCCTCCGCTTCAGTTGAGATCAGACGTGGGCAAGGAACATTATACTCTAAAGAGTGGGTACGGATTGGACTACCCAGTGTCTCGTTCCAACATACAATATATTTGATTTCATTATTGTAATGTTATGTAATTGATTTTTTTTTAATATTTCGTGTGCGTGTCATATTTAGCGCAGTATCTTACTATACTAAAATATGAAATAAAAAAAAAATTATAGTATTATTTATTTTACTATAGGTTTTTATTGTGCATGTATGAATAACCTTGTCTTATTTAGTTAACTACATTACAAAGGTAGATATGATAAAGTATGCGGATCGCGATCTGCATCCGGACTATAGTTTTTTTTCAGTACGGGTTCTGAGTTTCATCCTCAAAGCAGGGAAAATATATCTGTAACCGTGATTAAATAATTCAAAAATGTTTTCTCATTTAGTCAGTGTATTACACCCACCATCATATTTTGGGACTGATTTATTGACATGTCTAGACAACAAGGTCGAGTTATCACTTAAGCAAGTGCTTGAAAATTTTTTAGTATAATTTTTAATAAAATACATTTTGCACGGCGTTTTATCTGTTCTGTGTTCTAGACAATTAACAACAAAAATGAAGTTAAAGCTTTTTGAGAACTGATAACAAAAAATAACATTGATGATAAATATTTATGGTCTTAAAATAATATTTTAAATATAACAAACATTTAATGAGTATATCATTGTAGACCAGCCGTTTCGGAGATTACCCGGAACAAACACAAATGGACAGACAGACAGACAACAATTTAAAAAAAATTATATTTGTTACAAGTACCGTATATACGTCATGTGTTTGTAGTATGGAAATTTTATTTTGATAATACATACAGACACTTCAATTTTAGATTAGGAATGAGAGATGAGACACCGTAAAAATGTAACCAGAATTAATTTGTAGCTTCTAGGGCATTTATAAATTTTATGCTTCAGTTTTATTTTTACTTAAATCTTAACGATATTACATGTTTAGTTAAACAGTTCGTGAATCGGCTGCAAAGTTTTGTTATTCTTTAAACATTCAATAGAAGCACCGGCTCAAGTAAAAGAAGTAAAACTAAACTTGAAACATTACTTAATGAAAACAAAAACGAAAAACCTTCGCAGGTCAAAGTTCGAGGCTGTGTATTAATTCATTCATTTACGGCTCGACAACTCGGCGTAAATTGTGGAACTTGAGTTGCGGAACTCGAGTTTACGAGACGTCGGTCGTCAGCACATCGCTATTCAAACTTTCAAGCGCTGTACGCACTTAGCTCATCTTACTTTACGGCACTTGTTTGCGGTAAATAGCAATTTGGAACTAGTCGTCGTCCAACCGTAAGTTTGTCGGGCGCTTGATTGAAGCGCTAAAGGGCCTATAACGCAAGTTTGAATGACTGAATTAACGAAGTTATATTTTAGCCTTCAGAGAATTTTGTAATGCAGGTTGAATTGAAACTATTTTAAATTTTTTAATGTATTTACAAATTTAATATTTAATACTGCTAACCTTACTGTCTGTGGACAGAGCTTCGCTTTGCGTTGTCTTTTGTATTTAAAGTCGTTTTTAGGTATAGATGTCTAGTATTCTGATAATCTAACAAAAAGATGAGACATCAGTAAGTTTTCATCCATGATAACACTCAAAAAATAGCAACGAAAATACCTATCAAAAGATTTTACGGATTTTTATATGTGATTTTACGGATAACCCACCTATATAGATAAATTAAAAAAAAAAACCGTATTTTAAAAATACAAAATTTCAACTACATCGTTGAAGCAGTTTTCGAGATAGCCGAAATATACATGAAATGCTCGCTTTATTATAATAAGATACTCGTATGTTTCATAATAGATGACATTTAACATTTAAGCTCTGACTGTTTTGGTTCCTTAACCTTCAAGGTAGTACATGTATCGGCTGCCAAAGACTAGTAACCGATCCGTAACTCTTCTGGTATGTATGTATTTTCGGAGAAGTAGTTGCTGGTAACCTTATTGACGGTTCTTACAGCTTCATCGAATGCAGGGCTCGCGAAATGCAGGGATGATCTTGAGCTACACTCTTCTGGTAGAATGTTGGTCATCACTTAACAACCTGGGACCTCTTGTTCATCTCCATTTTTTTAATTTATAAATTTAAAATCTCAAAACGAAGGATAAGTGTAATGCGATGGGTTCAGCCATTCTCAATGGTACGTCGCTAAACTAATCTGAGATATATTCGCCTTGAAACTTATCTACTTAAACTCACTTTTACAACACGGGTTGCAAAATTATGCAAATTCCAAGAATATTCCATTATTCTTTAGTCGATTCGATAGCCGTGAACCATTAACGATATCTTTTCCCATTACCTCTCGAATTCCCGCATCGAACAGCGCTCACTCGCTTGTCTCGATCCGCCTTTAATTTTTATTTTCCTTTTATTTACTGTTCAATAAGCCTTTTGAAACCAAGAACTTTAGTTTTCATTTACGATATTTAAAATAATGGAGCAGCCCTATATCCTGTAACTGCTGCACGTACCCTTTCCAACGACTACCTTCTGCAGTACTTAAACATTACCTATTTATACTCATTTAGTATATTAAGGTATTTAAGGCTTTGTATGTATAAATTTATTTTTAACAATATATTTGTTTTTCTGTACTACTTTTATTTTTAAGCGATCGCTGTCGTCAACGTTATATTGTAAATCTAGCTTTACGCAAATAGTACACGACTATTTGCGTAAAGCTAGATTTACAATATGATTAATAATATGTTTTATATTTTTTTTTGTAACACTCCTTAATTTCATACCAGGAAGCACTCTTGTCAACGCTTAAGAATAATGTTTTAATTTAGCGCCTGTTAAAATATTGCAGGCAAAAGAGCATGTATGCTGCATCGCGTGTTGTACGGCGACAGGCAAAATTTATTATCTTTCCAAATTAAGGAGCAAAATAATTAGCAATAATACGGAAAGTTTTATCCGTCAGTCCTTTTATTAAAATTTATCAAACAAATACAAATTTAATGTAACTTCTTGGTTTTATTCATTACAAATTTTCTTTTTAGGTATGTAAAAACTACAAGTCATTCAATAATCCAGTTTAAAAGAACTGTGTTAAGAAATTGTGAACATATCTAATATATTTTTGATTTAACCTCTCATGTCCACTCAGAAAAAAATCATATCATAAATGTTGTTTACGTTAATTAATTGAAAATAAATAAATAAAAATTCGTTACGGTCTATAAATAAACGGAGTGCAATTAGCGCCTGAAATGGAAACTTTAAAGCTCCCGCTAAATACACGATGTTAATTAAAGCTTGCGCAACGTAATGCTAGAATTTGCAAAGATGGAGATATCAAATCGGAAAAGCTGATGTAGAAATAATATTAGGTATCAATGTTTATACTGACGGAATTTCGGCTGTAGCATACGTACCGATATTTATTTAGGTATTACTTTACTAATTTCCTCATAAAGTTCGTTTTCCGCGAACGTGTACGAACATCACATTTCACAAGTAATTCATTAATTTTATGATGTATCCTGAATATTTTATACACGGCTAAATACAAAATTTAAAAATACCAATGCGACGCAAAAGTTATTAGTGTTGTTAACTAATTTAATTATATTAATCCTAAAAATACAACGAATTATAAAAACGATAGATTATATAACCTAAAACCTATATCACTATTGTCACAATTATATTTTTTGAGGAAAACGCCCTAAGGTAATTAAATCCGCCCTTTGTGAAGAAAACAATATGAGTAAATATATGAGTAATACACGTATTAGTGCCTATAAAATATAATCTTTGGATCGTTCGGAAGTTCCTGCTAATGTGCCAAATATATAAAAATTAAAACTATACAATTTTCATCTATTGGAACCACAATCACAGGGTGATATAGTTTCCTATGGTCCTTATAGGTTCCAATGGTTGTCCTGCTATGACATTTGGCATTGCTCTATAGAATGACAACGGACTTTGTAGTGTGTTCAGTGGCGGATCGTGCCATCGCTGGCTATAATAACGCTTCCTTATTCGGCCAATACTGACCACCACTGACCAAAGAGAATATAAAACTGTCAAATACTACTTTAAAAGAAATAATGATATTTGACATTAAGTATTCAATTAATATTTTCTCCAAAGTGTTATTATTTTATTCCTTTTTAATAAATATTACACGAATCTTTGATATATCTCAGAAGTCACATATAATGCTAGGCAAACGATATAGAACTTGAGAGTATGTTTTAAGGCAAATCAAGAAAGGTGCCGCGAAAGTAGGTTCTGACCAAATTTTCTTTAGGTGAGGCCCGGTAAGCATTTGTTTAGAATACATTAGCAATAATATGTAGCATTTATCAATAATATGATGTGGTGCAGTAATTACAATTAATTTAAGAATGTTACAGTCATAATTTATATTGTGTATTTATGCTAGTGATGTACCTTTAAACTTATCGATAATTTTATTCCACAAGAATAAAATGAATGATTAGCATTTGAAAGTAGCCTAGTTGATAATTAAATAAAAATAAATAAATATGCGCTCACGCCCGTAACCCAGAGGGGTAGGCAGAGATCATGGATTTCCATTTGGCGCGATCCTGGCACACCTCTCTCGCTTCTTCTACATTCATATTCATATTCTGTGGTTACTTAACATAACTAACTAGTATTTTTTAATATTCACAGATGGAAGGAATGGGTTAGTATTGGTTGAGATTTAATGCCCAAGTGATATGACTCTTTTGTTCGAAGCCAAGCCTCTTATTAACATAGTTTTTACATTTTCTTTGCTATATCATTCTTTTTTAAAACATCTTATCCGTACATTATTTATATTATTTTACAATCGCGACATCTCAATTGAATCTTTTTTATAAAGAAAAAAATGCATCGCACGTACCGAGCGACGATTCTCTTAATTCAGGTCCAGAAATGGATGCAACAATACAATTGTACTCAGAGTTTTTTAATCAGCAAACTATTCATTTCAGTCTGGTCGCTTTGTGACGTAGTTGTCCAGAGCGAGCTGCGGGCTGCGAACTGCGGACGCCTTGTCTTTACACTCGACTGAAGCAAATAAGACGATTGTGAAGTATTGCTATTTACATTCAACATGACACATTTTAACAAACCAAAAAATGTTTTGGACAATATTTTTTGTACACAATTTTCTTAGTTACTTATAAATTATTTTACTTTATCCTAATCCTAACGAACATTATAAATGCGAATGTGGCGCTTTAACTCCTCAACGACTCAACCGATCATCAAGAAGTTTTGCACGCACATTGACAGGGGCACAGAAAATGACTGTGACATATCCCGAAAATAAAACTGTTCCAGCGGGATAGGAAAGTACATAACGCCTTCATTTACAATATCGATTGCATAATTATCATAATATAACTTTACATAATTATATGTTAATTAACAGGATAGATTAACTGCAGTGCACTAATTAGCATTATTTATCATTTCACTAAGCCGGTTCTCAGCGAGCCAGGCAAAATGCAAGATACAATAATTAAATTACGAGGCGTCTCCTTTTCATTCCGCGACACAGATCCCGAAGAAAATTACTACTATGCATTAATCTTGCTTGAATATTTATATTAAACAAACTACAAAAGAAACTATTTTAAAATAAATTTACGGTTAGTACGTTTTTTCCATAGTCATCCTCATTCACCTGGCCCATTTCCACTTTAAATGGGGTCGACACAACACGTTTCCTTCTTCCACGCCTTTCTATGAACCATAATTTTCAGTAGTTAGTCCTATCTTATTCATGTCTTTAACGCTATCCCGCCATCTTATCTTAGGTTTACCTCTATGTTTTTCCTATTTCGACTGTAGAAAAAAAGATAGAGAACTAGAAATAACCAATTCTAATAATTATTTCAATAAAAATAGTGGTAGATATGCTTACGCCTGTTGAGTGAGACCCGGGCCTCATCACATTCCCATCCATTCCTTTATCTATTTCCTTATCCGCTCACCCAACCCACCGAAAAGGTTCGTAATTTTTGTGATTGTTACGAATGTTAATGAGAGGTACATAACGTCAGACGTCAGATAGAAAACTTAAACAAAAAAAAAACTCGTTAAAACTACGATAGTATTGCTAATTACCCACATTGGCTAATTCCATAAAAAGTGAAAATTAATAAGATTATGCATTGACTTTAAAGCGTAGAGATAAGGAGTTAAGTAACTTTTAAAATGTTAGCCTATTTACATAATGCAACTAAGCTGTACTCGGCCGAGACATTTTAAGTCAAGCGATGCAAGGCAAACTTTTCTAAAGTTGAAAAGATACCCCGCTTCGAGTTACGTGAAACTGTAACAAGATACTTTCGAAATTGAGTGCAGACGGTTTCTTTAAAGCTTGCTTCTCTTGGAAATCTTATGCCATATTTCAATATGTAATGAAATAAAATGAAAAAGAATAGCTGCAACAATTGATTTACTTGACTTTTTTAGTGATGAGGTAAATCGGAGACCCTGCGAGAGAACAGGGGAGGTATCAAATATCCACAGAAACGAACCGGTACCCCTCTCCACTACGATACTTGACTAGACTTATTGTCACTTGCCTTGTGTAATCCGATAATAGCTACCGATCAAGCCGATCGGTCCTCGCGGGCACCGTCGAATCAGAATGCTAAACGCGTAATGAGTGACAGCCCAAGCCGAGGTCCCCTCTCGGGGGCAATTGAGCCAAGTCACTTCATGGAGCGTCCGCCGAAGCGACCTAAGAGCTCGGTGGCCTTCCAATCCGGTTATAATAATAAAGTACTTTTCCGAGAGAGCCCTCAAGCTAAGTGACTTTTAAAGAGACTTAAGCTAAGCGCCTTCTGCGCCCTGCCACCTCGAGCCCGGTGTAGCTGTAGATGCCTCTTCTAGGCAAACAGTGACAAGTGAGTCACAACAGAAAATCATACTTGGCGACGCCATCTTACTATTCTTAAGGCTTCGCGTTTTATTTTAGGCAACGTTTACCCGAGTTTCTGAACAGCCGCGTATTT
>JWHW01051760.1:222244-248168 GCA_000931545.1 Papilio glaucus | reverse complement strand
CATGAGTAAGGCCGCTTGTACACGCTAAGAAAAGACGCCGGGCCTCCAAACGCGGGACATCGAGAAAAAAAAACATGTCTGCACTAGATACGCTCTGTGTTGTTGCGTTAAAGAGAGGAGCGGAATAGAATGAAGTGGTTCAGATTATTTGAATATTTTTGTATTCGTGGACTTGTTTACGTTGTATACCATACCCCACCATACGCTCGATTGCCCGAAAACAATGTTATAGTTTACATGTACCTATTTATCTTGTCTGGGGGCAGACACGACAAATATTCGTGGCTAGAGCCGACTAAATTCTAGTCGTGTACATAATGAATGTGTTCTATCTGCCGCAGACACGGTGAAATTTCTTAACGTGTACAACGGCCCTAGCCGTTGACGATTCTAGGGTAGTCAAGTTTATGTTGTTGTACAACGGAATCGACTCGAATTCGATTGCGGAACGTCAGACTGAATCGATTTATAGAATACCCGTGCGATGCTGAGGCGGTTTGCTATTTTTTTTAAATGTAATGTAAAGTATTTTAAGCTAATAATATAAATATTAAATACATGTTACTAAACTTCCTCAAGCCGCACACGATCATTTCAAAGGTGACACACAGAGTGGGTTGGTAAACACGATCACAACAATTTGGCCTACACTTAATGATAAACAAAAATACCATTAATCATAATTTAAATATTAACATGGATTTATATTTAGGAGTCTGACATCTAAATGAACTTCATCGACATTTTATCTTATTTATTTATTATGTTTTTGTTGTGTAAACCGTTATAAATTGATTATAAACGCGATCCTTATGATAGGTTTTTAGGCATTCACATGTTTCTCGAAAGAGCAACACAAACGTGCTCTGGCAGCATTAAATGATTAATAATGTTTTATCGAGTGTATACGAATAAAAGCAATGTACTGTTTACATAGTCATATATATACCATAGTCGTCACCATATGATAAACCTATTCTTACTGGTAAAATGTCTGTTGTATATTAAAACGCGAAGGGAAGATATTAAAAAAAATTGGGCACACAGATTTGTGAGGTTTAGCCAAAAGTTTCTGTGGAGAAAATAAAGCTAAAATTGTATAATATGTGTTATAAAAACATTAAATGAAATAAAATAAAACACATTTTACGTTTATAAAAGATAAAAGAAACTAACTTAATAGATTATGGTCTATGACTTTTCGCAAAGAAACTAAGAAGAAAGTAAAAAGTATAATTTACCTTAATAATATTCGAAGCCATCCTCTTCAAGAAGGCGCTGGTGAACATGGCCGCTTCATCGCCGCACGACTGCTGAACGGTACGCTCCGAGCACATCAGATACTCTTGGAATGAACTGAAAGCAGTAAATTCATTATCAGCTAATACCATTCCATAACGACAATTCTTCTATAGATTAAAATGGCCAAACGAGCAATGGTTCGCCTAAACATCCACAACACCAGAGGAACCGCAGATGTGCTGCCATCTAGATAGTCCATTTAGATAGCATAATTATTTTTAAGGAAATGCAAATGAGCAAGCGCCTCACTCGATGTTATGTGGTCACCACTATCAATCATAAGAGTAAAAGTCGTTGTCTAGGAAAAAAAGAGGCGTAGGAGGCATAAGAAAACGGTAAGAAGTAGCAGATGGGAATGCGATGAGGCCCTCACCAGTCGTATCGATGGTCAGAACCAGAAATAAGTAATAACCTCCACTTCATAGGACCTGTATTCTGTAAAGTCATAGGTATTCCACATACAACCACTGTGGCCACATTTCATTAAGATAATATAATCATTACAATGACATTTTCATAGTTGCATTTTATTGTTAAGTACTACAAGTCACGAGCATTCTATATAAATCTCACGTTTAACTAAAACCCAATAGAAGATAAAATGAGGAAATGAATATCACCGTCCGTGATAATTACGTAAAATGTATAATGATGACGTCAATAAATATTCAGAATAATCCCTAAGTGCGTCTACTAATCCTATTGGATCCGAGTTGAATCTTAATCAGTGTTCGAAGGTGAGGTCGGTGAGGTTAACGTGCAAAAAATTTAAAACATCGCTTCCAATTCAAATTACCGATTGTTGGCGCTAGTAATTAGAAACGTTACAAAGTTACACGTTACGTGTCGATAATTATATTTTAGTTGCTGGAAAACTGTCTAGTACGCTTCAACGTCTCATTTTATCATTTGTAAGGGGGTATAGTTATTTAATGGGGGGGTAAGTGTACATAGAGCTCACAGTAGCATAGCCCGCAACAACGACATCTGTTGTACGAATTCAATCGGAAAAAAAGAAAGAAAAAGAACGGGCCGGTTCAGAAAAACTACGGCCTCACAGAAGACGGGTTTGAAGAACAATGAGTTCCCATACTTTCCTACAAATGAAGGATGGGTAGGGAAAAAGGATTAGACAGGGAGGGAGGGGGTGAATAAGAGAAAGATTTTTTTTTCCTTTTTCTTTCCTCAGTCTATTATAGGTAGGCAAGGAATCTGTATCTCATTACTGCTTGCTCGTTTGCTACTTAAAAAAAAACTCAAACGAAATATGGAGAGGTGTTTGATCAGGAGAATTACTAGGTCCAGCTCTTCCTGCCGTACAAAACGTTCATAATTCTTAATCCGACGATGTATTTTTATTTTGACAGAATTCTAATATTATTATATTCTAATACGAATATTCTATAGTCCGTTTTTGGCATGTTCTTTACTAAGTTCACTGGTTTGCCCTCTATTTTTACAAACAAATATATTATTTAAGTAAAAAACCAAAATGTGTAAATAATATACCGACATTTTATCTAAATTAAAGGTCTGCAATAAACATACGAGTCACAGAAGTAAAATCATAACAGTTAATAAAGGAAGAAGAGAGGATAAAGAAAAGAAGAGGAATAAGGGTGAATACAAATATTATTACGTTCATTATATTATAATACGATCGATAGGTGAAATACCACGACCTCACAGAAGACAAGCATGAAGTTGAAGTATGCTTCTGCGTTTCGTCTGATTAATAGCGGTTACTTAAAAACGCTTCCTCGTTGGCTACTTTCTTCTATAAAAAAGGAATAGAAGGGCATGTGGCATCTCAAGTTTTGTAAGGTCATAGTACTTTCCCAGTCGAGGACCACTGT
Organism: Papilio glaucus; assembly: GCA_000931545.1. NCBI lineage: Eukaryota > Metazoa > Arthropoda > Insecta > Lepidoptera > Papilionidae > Papilio > Papilio glaucus. Next base: position 245,010 of record JWHW01051760.1, on the reverse strand, counting down.
TCCGGTCAGATATATAATAATGCAACTTACCAACATACTGTTCTCAAGTGGTGTTCATGATCAACCATATCGTTGTGATCTGTATGGTACTTGTCGTTCTGATGGCTGCTAAGCGTCGTGAGTGTAACTTCATACTTCTTGCTACAGACCTCGTAGTCTGCGCGAACGTTCTTCACGCAATCCGCATGCCTCAAGTATTCGTCTTGGTACGGACCACGCGCGCATAACTCTTGCACCACGTCCGTGATACCTGCGTATATCCTTCTGAATACGACCTGCTCATTTTTCTCCATACACACCGATGTATAGTTGTCTATGCATTTAATACCGGCACGAAGCTCTCTGTAACAAAATATATATATTTAGTGATTATTCGTTGTGAATATAAAGTCAAATTTATTTAAAGAAAGCGAAAAGCTATCAAATTCAATGTAGAATAAAATAACTCTATTTTTAATCATGATGATTCTGGTCAAGACATTAGGACAAAGTTACGTAGGTATGTACGCTCTCCCATCATAGCATACAATTTAGAAAACCTAATAGTTACCAATTAAAATTAACTGTTTTAAAATATTACATTTACTTTAAAATAAAACACCGCGTATGAATATTTTAGGCAACTGATTTACAAATCGTGCCAACCCTACAAACTATATATTCCGTGTACAAAAATAACTTTAGTTGGTTACACAGACTGACATAGTCATTCAAAGTTGTCTCATCAACAATTCTAAGCTTAATTCAAGCACCGATATTAGTTGGACAGTTGGCTTTGCTGTAATTACACATTATATATATCACAGGCTTAAATAAGATCGATTAAATACCAGTAATTCGAGCATGAATGAAAAAAGAGTGACAATACAAATCGATGCAAAATTGAGTGGCATTGGGGGAATTCTGTTATCTCTGTTTACGTCTTTGTGTCACTAGCGTGAATATAGTGCGCAGCGTGAACGATGATGAATGAAATGAACATCATGAATAATCATGATTATACGACCAACCGTTGGACTGACTACACAAAATATATAGCAAGCGTCACTCCTACGTCAATTTATTTATATCACCAGGAAAGCAAACATTTGGCAGTAAAAAGAAAACAAACTGACGTCACAAGCTTTAGCAAACAAACACACATGATACTAGACGCGACTTAGTTTTTTTCTATAAGATGTTGTTATCTTTGAACACTGCAATTTGAAATTATAACAATAGTTACGACCATTTCACAGTCATATGATTCAGTCCTTAGTGTAAGCAAATTTTTGTTTCGAAGCCACTTGCACTCAACAATTTAAAGAGTATGTATAAAAAATATATAAAAAAAATTGGATCACGTGATTCTCCATAAGAAAGATAGAAGCATACTGTTACTTAGTGGTCTAACCGTAGTATGCGGACAATAGTCCAGACTATATATCGTTTTACTCCAAACAAATATTGCTTTGAAGCCTGATGGCATGTAAACGGTAGTCATGTTCCAAATTACTTTGTGACGTATGAATTGATGATGAAATGAAAGATGAATAAAAACTTACACGCAACTCTTGTCCAGTTCTTCTCTCGTGAGAGCAAACGATATCTCCGGTGAACTGAGGACTGGTAGTGCCATTGAACATCTCTGCAGCAGATCCTCTTCCTTGTTGCAATTCTCTTTTAGAGCACCTGTTAACAAACAAGAACTTTTATTAGAAATAATGTTAACATTGTAACGTTTTCAGAAAGATGGAATAAATTTGTTACAAAAGTGAATCAGTACCGGTGCAGGAAGCCTTAAATGAGAATATATCGATTGCATTTGAATCTAACATTAAAGAAACTAACCGGCTAAATGAGGTTTTCTTATTGAAAGATTCTAGGGAATCCTTCTAAGGTACTAATAGTAGTGTGGAAATTTGTCAAAAAGTATGATGTCATGGCTTTGCGTTTTCTATATAGACATTCTGCCTAGGGTAGAATCAAACAGAAGGAGTAAGGTGACAGCTACGTTTCATAACCACAAGATAACGTGGTCTTCAATAATTAATGTTATATTGAAGTCATGCGTCGAATAACTTAGCCCCGTGTCGCACACGACTACCGCACGGCAGAAATTAATTGGCTTTAATTATGAACGTCAACTTGCTTGTTCTATCTCTATATTAATCATCGAGTATGGAGACAATATACAAGTATTTACTCAATAATATTTTATACTATAGATATGTTATACTCATAAAAAATCACCGGTCAAAGTATACCAAAGGCATTCACACATATCCAATGGTGTTAAAGAGATTGCGCAATTTAAATAATAAGAAGAAACAAAACCGACTTCAAAAAATATATATTAAAACAACAAATGCACTAAAATGTAAAACCAAGAAAATACCAATATAGGAGGATGCCTTAAGGAAACGATTTTACAAATGAACTTTAAACTATACTAGTTTTATATATAGTTTTGAAATCACTTGCAAGTAGTTTTTACTTACTTTGTAGTTTAATCTCTTGATATCTTCTAAACTATTGGGCAGAAAGATATAGTTCGAAGGGCAATAATATAATTTACATTAAATTCTCTTACACATTTAAATGGATAAGGATTCATACCGAACACCAATAATTAGCGTAGTAAGTGGTGTATGCGTTTAAATTAATATTTCTTAAGAAAAAAATGGTTGACAGCTACTGTTTGTCACTCAATCGTACATGTAAACTCATGACGTAAGCTATGGAAAAAGCGTCCAAATGGGGACGGTTTCGCGTCTTTCGACTGCTAATGGTATATCTTCTACTTTTTATATTATATCATTGTACTTATGCTACTTTACGTACGGTGTCATTGTTGTCAAGCGAAGCGCTATTTTTTCTCATCAAAAATAAATATATATTCTTTGACATTTCTTAAAACCAGTTATCTAAATATAGTTTTGGTATTAAAATTGTATACATCACTTAAGATGAAGGTTGAATCTTGACACGGCCACCTTTTGAGTACCTACTCTTATCCGTGGAGTGAAATTCAAAGGAAAGACACAAAAGATTTTTCCATTTAAGAAAAACCCTTAAGAAGTGCTTCACAATAAAATAAATTTAAAACAAGAATCCAAAAGGCTAACATTTCAGTGATGTTAAAAGGCAGGAATTTTCACAGTCACGGTTTTTGGCTTTGCTCTTAAGTTATAACCCGGCCTTATGTTTTATTTAGAATTGTTGGAAATAGCCAATGTTTCGTTGTAAAATTAAAATAAAATAAATTAATTTGTGCCTTTTCTTCTTCCAAATTAAATTCCTTTAAAAGGAAGGCCTTAATTTATCGTACGAATACTATAAGAAATAAAAAAACAATAGCAAATTAGGATTATTTTTCAATTGTACAAAAACTAGAGAGTATCTATTTGTTATTATACATCCTAACTTATACATTAAAACGAAAAATGTTGTTTATATCTCAAGGTGCTTCAATGAAGGGAATCGACCTGAGTGCAACCCGTCCAGCAATTAATACAGCTAATAAGGTAAAACAACATAAATTATTTGTAAGGTAGAACAAAGTTTATTAGGTCAGTCAATAATATTAATAAAAAACCGCTTTTGCATATAATGTAAATAGTTAGATATGGAAATAAAAAAGGCTTTATTATTATTATTATCCTTTCACATCCTTTGACATGTGATGATGTTGCTGTCACTGTCTTTAGAACACATCGGTGATTTTGTACGGGTATAACACATCTTTCTATAGAAAAAAAAAATGATTGGGGTCAGCTAGTTGTATATATTTATGTTTAAACAAGTCGATAGGAGGTTATCTATACACAAACGATGTGCACGCGAAAGTCACGGGCGAGCGAACGCGTTGCACGCCTCAACCACGGGCATTTGTATGAGTTCCAATCCAATCAAATAGATTTTTTTTTATTTTTATCTTAAATACACCAACCCCGTCCCTATTGTTGAAGTATTAGAAATCCTACTTAAAAAGGAATCACGCCTGCATTGTTGTTGGTGATGAGGAGATCGGTGTAATGAATGGTACCTAGGGCCTACCTTATAATTTTTTTAGCTTCTAGTACATTAACCTACTTCATTATTATCATTCTTTTCAAAAATAACCTTTTAATAAAATAAAAAAAGTAGTAGTAGTAAGCTTCTTTTTTACAAATTTACCAAGACGTTAAAACTCAATAAGTATTTATTAAAAACGTATACAACGATAATTTATCCTTTCTACCTCCATAATATCTTGACAATGGCCTTGAAGGCCCATGAGCGCCCTCAAAACGTGTTCAATTTTACCGCTGCTGTTGCAATCGTACATTCCGATTGTATATGGTGGGGCGACGAGCCCACCACGCCGCTCACGCCTATTGGCGCACCAATATCGTACGACATTCAACATGTGTGAGTGATAATTATTATAGCACACATTTATACTCAATACACGCATAAACGAGGGCCAATTTAAGAACAGACGTAAGGAAGACACATTAGATTGAATCTTGTTGAATGATATCTTAGAACGACTGTGGTTGAGATGTCGTTATTGTGGCTATAATTGTTACATAGTACGTTTTACTTGCACGTATAATGTTACATTTCTCAATTTATTTGGAAATGGCAACAAAATATGTAGGTTCTTACTCAAATAGTTGTAATCCTTTACTGAGAGCTACAGGTGAGCAAAAATTAAACAGTGATTTGATTCCTTAATACACTCGGGACGGGTTGGTGGGGGGAAGGGTATGAAGGTTATTCGCTAGCCGGACGCGTCGTTCTTTACTCCTTACAAAATAAATTTAGTATGCTCACTTACACTTAGTTGCCATGGAGCTGTACACAGGAGCACAACGTGCGTTTTGTGTCCGCGCATATTACAAAAATAACAGATCAATAACTATTGCACGGCAGCTATATCAACAAGAATATGGTTTGCGTGATATAGACGAAGCTCCAACCGTGAATCTCATACGCAAATGGATTAATATGTTTGAGAAAACGGGGTCTACAATATAATAATGGCGCGGATCTGTTCTGGACCTGGAAGAACAAACGTTCAAGAACAAAAGAAAGCTACGGATATAAAGAAAAATTAATTTGTGATTTGTAACTTAAGACTTAAAAGAAGCTGAATGACCGAAGGAGATCCAGATCAGTTGTGACCACTAGCAAGACTGGACGCGTGATACAACCTTACAACAGAGTAAGACGGCGCCACGTGGTATTTTTAATTCGTTTAAATTGTTCAGATTTTACAACACTCGATTGGAGCATCGCACATTTATTATATATGCAGTCATAAAATATGTTACAATTATTATTAAAAAAAACAGTCTCTCACGACTCTCTTTATCATTCTTTTATTAGTGTTCTATTATTATTATTCTATATTCAAACTAAGACCCGTTTCGACCTACATGTGTGTTTAAAAAAAATAAATTGAACTAAAATTCCTTGAAAAATGTGAAAAAGACAGTCATTAAAACTCAACCTTAGTTAATGAAGGTAAACTATAATTTCAGTAAAGTTTTGATGCCGATTGTTCATAGGTGGTATACTAATAACGAATGAGTGCGATATAATGAACACATGGTGTAAATGACAAACGGTGATCAGTATTGTGTTATGTATAAATATGTGTTATATAAAAAATAGTCTACATATTTTATATTCTTACACTTGGCGGAAATATCGAATAGCGCAGATAATTGTTTTCTGTTCACATCGTTTTATAAAGATGAAACCTGTATTGTTTTATCTTTCATTCATACAGAATAATTATGTACATTCCAAGAAAAAATCTATTTGATTTTTTTCGAGTTTTACGAGAGTATTACGAGTATTAATACAATAATACACTTGTCTTAAATTAAGAGATAATTGTCACCTGACCAAGAATAAAGGTTAAAAATTTAAACTGTTATTCCTAATTTTTGATTGACATAAGACATGATGACATTTATACATGCTGCCTGCGAATCAAACCCGCAAACATAAGGTTATGACCACTGCACTGAAGTGCATCTGCTTTAACTAAGTCTCTACCATCTTGTGATTAGTCTTGCAAAATGAAATGTTGCCTATTTCTCCTTTTTTTTATAAGAAAAGGGGGCAAACGAGCGGCGGGAACACCAAGGTGCTCAACGACGCCCATGGACACCTGCAACACCAGAGGACCTGCAAATTCGTTGACGGCTTTTAAGAAAAAGATAGGCTCGCTTCTTGAAGGACCCTAAGTCGTACTGGTTTGGAAATACCGCCGAGGACAGACCGTTCCACAACGCGGCTGTGCGTGGCAGGAAATTCCGCGAGAACCGCACTGTTGAGGAATACCAGCCATCCAGGTGGTGTGGATGGTACCTGGCGGTCTATCGTGTCATCCGATGACGAAACTCGGCGGCAGGAATCGTTCCAAACAGTTCTTCGGAAAACTCCCCGTGGTAAATACGGTATAAAATACAGAGGGAACTGTGGGACACCAGCATTAATTGGTTTCTGGTCAGAGCTTGCACCGCCGACAACGAACTTGATGCTTCGACCCTCCAAAAAGCTGGAAATCCAGGCGCATAGTTTCCCGGGCAGCCCGTAAGAAGGCAGCTTCGAAAGAAGTGCTGTGTGCCACATCCGATCAAAGGCTTTGGCCACGTCCAAACTAACCGCCAGGGCCTCCCCCTTGCCTTCTTGCGCTGAGGAAGATAATAAATCGGTAAAAGAATTTCGTGAGTGATGGGGTTTGCCTAGATAATTCATATGTATAAATGTTAAAAATATGGAAGATTATATGCTTAAGGATCGTTCTAATTGAAAATGTTTTCCACTTTCTCGTGAACCGAGCATTCATATACCTTCGAATTCAATATCTTCTATATATGTATATATAAAAGAAAAAACTGACAAACTGATCTATCAACGCACAGCCCAACCTACTGGGCCTAGACTAGAAATTACTAAAAAAGATTTTTCTAAATTTATCTCCTAAGACCTAAACTAGGGGATGAAAGTTTGTGTGGAGAAACTACGCGTGCGAAGCCGGGTCGGGTCGCTGGTCTATAATAATTCGCTTCCAAAATTTATTGTACAAAATTGTCTTGTACAACATCTCAGTGACTTTAATTTCACCTAACATGGTATTAAATTGGATGTCGAGATACAATGTTCGAAGCCACAAGCCCATATCTTGTTTGGCCAACAATAATTAATTTAGCAATTGGACGCTGCGGTGACAAGGCGGGGCATAAAGCGCCTCGTCTTAAATTAAGTCGGGTTAATCCTTAGAAATCTTAGCCCCGGTTTCGTGTCACTAATAACCGACTATAATCCCACGAAGAACATAAATCCAATTCCCGGGACAATGCCGCCGAAGTCTTGTTTCAATGTGAGGGTATGAATTTAACAACATGCAAAGCCTTTACCGCTATATATATAGGTATTAAGAAATTCCAACGGTATGAAACACCGATCTCATTTGGAAATTCGTTACCTGATTGTAAAACTTATTTCCAAAGAAATAGTATTTTCAAGTATGCTTGTTCGATTGCAATAATAATAATACAGTTGTAACTTAAATTAGCTGAATTCCCTTTTCTTACCCCTATCAATTCCTTTTTCATTGTGTTTGAAATAGGGATACAATTTCGAACACTTATTTCATGCAGTGCTAACATTAAATTCGGTTAGCCGTTTGTTTACCCATAATTACTTAATCTAAAAAATCAGGTCACCAGGAAGAATTATTATCATGTTAAGAATTATACATATCATTGATATTCGCTTAAGCTGTTAATAACATTCAATGACAATCCTCTTTTATTTATCACAATAAGTCACTCACGGTGTCTACTCAAGATAAAGAGCGGAAAATTCCTCTTGCGAGTACACTCGAACACAGCGTAACGGATTGCAAATCTAACTACGATTATCAATTGATTAAACCTTATCTAATGATATACATACGTATTTTGGCGGCCAATAACGTAAATTAAAGTACAGTCTCGTCCTTCCTGCTGTCAACATATCTAGTAATATCATTCTATACTTTAAGATTTAATGCAGTTTAAAAACAATCGCAGTAGTACAGAGTCCGAGAGACTTGATAGTTTCTCATACCAGCAACCTGATTTAGACAATCGATACAAATATGAATAGAGGAACGTTATGGGAACTGCTGAAAGGAATCTAGGGCTTAGTACATCCCTCGATACACGACTAGCATTACCATTTGTGTCTCTGAGAGAGCCTAACCACGGCCCGCTTTCCAAAAATCGTTTCTTAGTGTTCGTGAAAGGATGCTATAGTTTCCCCTGTGCATTGATTGTTCTGTCAATGAGGTTCATCTTTATATATTATACATAACATAAATATCATTTTACTCAAGCAAAAATATTTCGACCCCTAACATAGCAAATATTTCATCACTGTACGCGTAACGGTAACTCACTTTGAAATCTGCTTCCCAAGGGATAAATACCCTAACACATAAACCGACGAATAATCGCGAAGCAAATCGGCCATCTCACTGATGTACCCGCACCCGACTGGGATCATTTGTCATCGCTCCCAGATGGGATAACTTTTTGCACGGGCCGCTGACTTCATCCCGATTTTTGTAAAGAAATCGGCCCAGACCCCGCGGACGTTAATGCGTTCCAAAATGTACTTATAACAGTAGCTTATACATACAGGTCCATTATTACCCAACAAAGAGTCTTTGTCGTTATCGCTAACTTTAGAGTAATTATCCGGAAGATGTTGAATTAGCATTGTGAACTTTAAGGAACTTGTCATTTGGTATGAGGGTATTTAAACAACCTAACAAATAATTTTAAGGGCCTGTTTCGCAAAGTCTGAGTAAAGTTCCTAATAAGTATTTTTATATGAAACGAAACGTAAGGCAAATGTCAAAGAAAGAAATATTCTGTCAAAAAATAACATCCTCGCCTGACAGATGATACATCCTATAATTTATTTGTCACTTTATTAGCCAGTTAAGCTTATTTGGAATTGTGAAACGCCAAAGATGACTTTATTTGTTAGATTAGTTGCAAGTAGCTTATTCAGAAATAAAAATAAATGCAATAAAACTACAAGAAACGACTTCATTTTGCGAAAATCATGAATAATTCTAGAACTACTTATCGGATGGGGATAAAATTTAAACGGGACCGATCTGTAAAAACCATCAATTGCAAAAAAAATTAAATCGATACATAAATTTCGAAGTTCTGAAGTAACAAATATAAAAAAATACAAACGAATGAGAACCTCCTCTCCCTCCTTCTTTTAAAGTTGGTTAAATAAGCAGGCAAACTAATGGCTGGGATGTCACATCGAACTATTATTGTAAGTGTATATTATTATCGTCGATTTATTTTAATTTCCTACTACTTTATTATATAACTAATATAATAAAGTAGTAGGAAATTAAAATAATTCATACTTCAAAACACTCGCTTTATTTTTATTTTTTGTTGTCTTTAAAATATCAATCACTCTTTTCTATAAGCAAATAAAAGAAAATCATGCACTTCAGACCAAAATATTTATCTCTTGTCATTATTCTATTGTAGTTTCAGTAAAATTAATTAAAAACAAGTATCAAGCGCCGTCCGTTGTGTATTGTGGAATCAATCGGCGGTATAATTATGCGCCGCGAATCCGTATTATTTGTTTAAAATACAGAACAAACGAATTTACGCAGGTGCTACAACTGACGAAATTAATTTACGAGGGAACGTTTTACGAATTTGAATAAATTAACAAATTATATGAAGATTGTTATTGCATGGATAACTTTGTAGAAGGACCGAACGTATTTCTTTGTTAAGCACCACATTAGAGCACATAAGAAAGTATTTGATTAGATTTTTTTCGAAATAGCAGAGACAAGAATGTATGGTAGATAATCATATTTTGCAGTATAATAAGCAACTGCATATATCTCCCTCAATTCTTGATAAAAATAATTATCAAAACATTACTTTAACGGTTGTTTGCAATGAAAAAGTTAATAAGAAAATCAAGACAATGCATTCAAATGTCATCTTTCTTACGTCAATCATATTAAATCAAGTGGAAAAAATTGATCATGACTTTAATGTGTGATCAAAAGTATGTCAAAATATTCGCACGGTGCAGCTAGTAATGTTTACAGCAGTATAGCAGTATGTAGTGCTGACTGCATGTGCTCTGTATTACCGCATGGAAACACATTTAATCACCATGGAACTTTTAAAGATGGCTAGATAGACATAGACAACATCGAGCAATGAATATCGCTCGGAAAAAATAAAGAATGAAAGTAAATTGTAGGCTTTGTGTATAAACATTTCAAACTATGATCTGAGAGCCGGGAGTTCAGTTCTCATTTAGCTTGTACCAATGTCCGCTTTTCCGCTTTGTCCATTATAAGAAATAAAGTTAGAATTGGGTCATATTTTATAACACGGCCACCACTCACATTTAAGAGTGAATAACCATAGAATGCATTTCTACGATGCATAAACATTATCTGCTGCTATTCTCAGCTTAAAAAATGGGCTGTTAAAGGAACGAAAAGAGAGTGCATGCGGCAGAAATGCGAATGTTGAGATGGATGTGTGGAGTAACACGAATGGATAAGGTACGAAACGAGTATTACGAGTATTAGAGGAAGCCTGAAAGTAGCACCGATAGTGGAAAACTTAAGAAGCAAAAGGTTAGCATGGTATGGTCATGTTTTGAGAAGGGAAGAATGGCATGTGATAAAGAGAGTTTTGGATATGAGTGTAGGGGGATATATCGCTAGCGGTAAGCCTAAGAAAAGATGGATGGATTGCGTGAAAGGTGATATGATTAAGATGGGAGTGACAACTGAAATGACGGATGATAGAGCGATGTGGAAGTCGAAAACCTGTTATGCCGACCCCACACAAAGCGGGAAAAGGGCAGAAAGATGATGATTCTCAGCTTAAAAAATATATTGGTAGATAAATAAGATTTACTCCTAGATATATTAAATGGACAGTCCTAAGGTTAATCTGATTACTGATAATTGTTCCTTCTATTACATCTACTGCCTGTATAGCTAAACAAACCGTGGTAGGTTGCTTAAAAGCTTTAGACTTAGACTTCGACCAAGAGATGATTTGTTTGTTTCAAGCTACTATTTTGAACGGAATATTTTTGGAACCCTTGGCCACTGTTAGCTTTCAGAAGGCAGCTGTTTCACGAATATTTTTTTGATAGCCGAACGCCGAGTGCGCTTACTTTGAACTTTTAAACTGTAACTGAATAAAGGGCCATCGTGTATTCGTACAGAAACGTTTAGGTTAAGTATAAACTCTCGATTTCACCTATGCATGGGTTTGGGAAACGACCTAGATTTGGTATAATTTGAACTGATTCTCCAATGTTACTAACTTACCTCATTAGTATATTAATAAAAATGATAAATGTAGTTTTCTGGCCACGCTGTTGATTTTATTTTAAAATTTATTGAAATCTTGATATCATCATCATCATCTCCTTGCCCTTTTCCCACTCTTGTTTAGGTTTTGGCTATAGTTTTTACGACCGGCCGCCTGCCTGACGCCAACCCTCCTTGGGAATAATTGTTTGTACATACATATGTCTTGTTTTGTCAGTGTGATCAAAGACAATTCCGTCGCCGAGATAGTCAAATGTCGCGAGGACTATTATTGATCGGGCACATCCCTTCTCGTCAGGTTCTTTATTAGCTGGTCGGCATTGATCTTCTGTTATAATAATCCCGTGCTAATTTTCATTCCCGTAGAACGAGCGCCCCCTTCCGTCTTCATGGAATTCCACCAGTATCTTTCTTATATCTTAATACACACGTGTTTACTCTTGTTGATTTGGAACAATCGATTCTGGTGAGAAGGCAGCATGCGGTAGACATTCAACAAAACGTTTACATCACATTTCGAACTATTCTCTCATTGGTAGCATCGTCCAGTCTTTGTCAATAAATGAGCGATTTGATAATGCACAGACGCACACCGCTGTCAGAAGCCCCCTTGTTGTTACGTAACAAATTTAGATTTTTTTCTTAGATGTTTGTATAATATTAACATACTAATAAGATCAAAAATACATCCGACGAAATAAATAAATTCAAAATAATTTGAGATACGTCTGCTTATGACAAACTGTCAAACTAAAATTATTATTATTAATAATTATTGAAATCTTGATATGATTTTTTTATTTCTGTTTTGGTAATTTACATACTTACGTGTTGTCATTTAAATAAGTAACATTGCAAAATAAGAATAAAGTAGGTAATAACCTTTTATGTGCCGTAAGAATCAAAACAAGATACAGACTCGAAAAGCTATGTACGAACTTCCTACTTCGAACTTTTAAATATTTTTATAATATGTTATTGCGTGAATACATTGTAGAAGATTTTATTACAAATTCAAGATCGGGGGTTGTAATTCAATATGGTGGTTTTGATTACCTATTAAAAATAAATGTTGTCCCAAATCATTTACGATTTCATGGAACTCTGTCTCATAAACTAGGTGGGCTAAAATGGCTACATTGCAGGTAGAAAGAATGGCCAATGGGACCAGAATTCTAAAATGCCGGTCAAATACAAGACGACGCAGCCTAGGTAGACCTTCAAGAAGATGAGCCGACTATTTGATCAAGGTTGTGGGATCCCACTGGTTGAGTGGGTGCAAGGGTCGATTTTTTAAAATCCTTAGAGGTGGCCTACCTACAGCTATGGACAGACGCCTTCATGTTAATACACATAGTTCTTCTTAGGCTGTACGTGTTTTTTAAATAATTTTAACATACACCTTGACAAGATTATAACCGTATAAAGTAATGAGAATTAAAAATAAGCACTTATTTTTATTTTCCATTTATTGTGCAAACAACAAAACAAGCACGGCATTTAAAATGTTAATAGGCAATTCTTTTTTACAATTATTACGTGTTTAATTGTGCCTAATTGATATTTTTACTCATTTTAAAAGCTAAAAGCCCAAACAATTAAGCTGGTTTTAAGTTGTATTTTAAGTAGCATTTTTGCTGCACTTTTATTATTACCTTTTATTATACTCGTGTATTCTCTCATAAGTGAATTGAAACAATCAAGTTCCCCTTGTTCACTTTTTTGTGTAATTTTAGAATGTTTTATATTAATATATTATACGAAAAATATTATTACGCATCGTTTTACAGCTTCCGACATGACTCATAATTTGGCGAATTGGTCGCAAATACGAGAGGTAAATTGAAAACAAGCGTACCCCTCGAAATTATAGCCCGAATTATTATTTCAAATAAATATGGTAATTAATTTAACTGCTAGTGGTTACTTTAAAATTAAACCCCAATTATAACAGAGTTTAATTAATAATAAAATATTACATAATGCTAATACATTAGTGCCCACGTCAAACTATTTAATGTAACAATTATTTTTATTTCCCTATATTTGTCTGACGACGTAAAAATGATAGGGTATTGGATTAATAACTGGACTGCAATATTGAATTTGGAACAGTGCCCATCAATGTGATGCAACAGCTACCCAAAACAAAACAAAAAATAAATCGACACTCTCTCCGATACCCAACATAGTTATGTTAAAAACTAAAGTAGTAAATAAAATAATAAATTCGTGTTAAGTTCTAATATATATAATATTAACATTTCTGTTAATGATTTCAAAAGCAGTTAATATTTTATTTTTACTAACAAATACGGAATCATGTTTTAGAATAAAAAAATGTATTTGAAGTTTGTAGAACGTCTTAGTAAAACCCAATTAATTATACAAAGCGCATAAAGTCATAAAATTTCGTCAACTTTAAAATTCAATACTTAAGTCTGTATTATTATCTATTTATGTATATCGCAGTATTTAAATTCTTCTATTTATAACACAAGAAAATATATATTTTTTTTACATTTTCATTGTGATCATTTTTTAATAAATAAATATCGTAATGGTTACTTACCTATAGCAGTAAAACCTAAAAACAACAATAAACTATGGACTAAAACTTTCGACATATTGGGCATTTTCACTCCCAGAAACTTTTAAATGTTTTCTTTTTACAGCAACTTAGAATATGCACTTACACGAATGAAATATGACACGTGTAAGTTCTGAAACAGTTAAAAATAGTTTCACAGTATAGTAAAAGTTTTGATTTTACGTGTTTAAATACGTAAGAAAAATACAGCGCGCGACACTACTTCTCTATATCATCTCAAAAGTTCAACTGAAATGAAATACTGATACTCTGCTTACTTCAACTCGAAAGCAAAGTTTGACCAGAATGAGAAAGACGATAAAATGAAAGAGAGGAGTGTGAAATGAAATGTGAATGAAACGTGTTATCAATTATCATCAGAAACGAAAGGAGTACTACGAAACAGATAAAAAAATGCGTTGAAAAACATATCAATTTATTTTTTATGAAATGAACGAACAAACTTGTTCGGAGTTTATTATTCAATAATACTATTTCAGCGAGCAGCTATATTGTGATGTAATACTCCACACATTTTCTACCAAAATTGACTTTATGGTCTAGTGTTGTTTCTATCCACAATTTTATTATGAATTGACCAATGTCAAACGAAAAAACAACATAACCTTAAAATGTTGCTTTAAAAATCTTACAATTAAGTGATAAATGTAGTTATATTTATTATACAAATTGAAAAATGGCCTTAAAAATGCTTGGAAATATATTAAGAACAACACGAACAAGTTCTAGTTTTGTGGTAACGCGGTGGAAGAGCTCAAATACAGAAAAAAAACTAGCAGTTTACGACCCCTACGTAACAAAACCACAGAAAAATAAAGAAACCTATTTAGAAGTTATAAAAATGTTCGAAGGGCATGATATTCGACGGCGAGGACATGTAGAATTTATTTATGCCTCATTAGCTCGAATGAAAGAGTTTGGTGTAGAAAAAGACTTGGAAGTATATAAAGCTTTAGTTGATGTATTACCTAAGGGAAAATTTATACCAACTAATATTTTTCAAGCTGAATTCATGCATTACCCGAAACAACAACAATGTGCTGTTGATTTGTTAGAACAAATGGAAGATAATGGTATAAAATATCATTCATTTAAACCATTACAGATGCAAGTGCCATAAACTCTGCCAAAAACACATAATTAAAATGTAATACATTAGGTATTGTAGGGTTGAAGCTTGCTTTATCTTCCTTGTCATTACTATTTCCTTAGTTTTTATCAAAACTTTTTTTAAATACTTGTATTGAGAAATCAGTCACTAAACTAAGTCTAAATAAATCCATTGTTTTTGAATCTTGATAAAATATAGAAAAATAAATTTCTAAACATTTAAATTTACATATTATATTTTTTATAACAGGTGTCATGCCAGATTCTGAAATGGAGCATTTGCTTATGAATATATTTGGTAGAAGAGGTATACCACTACGTAAATTTTGGAGGATGATGTACTGGATGCCTAAATTTAAAAACCTCAGCCCATGGTATTTACCCGAGCAGCTACCAAATGATACTTTGGAATTAGCAAAGTTAGCAATACAAAGAATTACATCTGTGGATCCAGACACAAAAATAAGTATATGGCAGGTAAGTGATTAGGCAAATTTTGTTCATTCCTCCCTACATTTAGGGACAGAAGGGTCTCCCTAAACATAGATTTAAGTTAAAGTGAACACAACATATGTTGTGAATATAGAAAGAATATAAATAAAAAATGGGCCAAGAGTCGGACTTACACACAAAGGGTTCCTTACCATTATCTATAAAAAATCAAGTTTGTGGTATAGGAGCCCCCCTTAAATATTTATTTTGTTTTTTAGTATTTGTTGTTATAGGGCCAACAGAAATCCATCATCTGTGAAAATTTCTACTGTCTATCATGGTTCAAGAGATACAGCCTGGTGACAGATGGATGGATAGCAGAGTCTTAGGAATATGGTCCCTTTTTACCCTTTGGGTACAGAACCCTAAAAATATACATGACAATATGTGTCCTGCCATTCCAGAAAGTATCCTATTAGACACAGATGGACCATCTGGTAAAGACTTCATCAATAAATCAATCCTTAGCTACCAAAGATTGATAGGTGGAGAAGTAGGTTACTTCATTTAAATAAAAAAACAGACCTGGACAACTGTGGCGACGCTCACAGGTCATGGATTTTTCAATAAACATTTGTTAAATTTAGGGATCACTGACAGTTCTCTATGAAGAGGAGATGGTGTTGCATGTCATGCTTTACTGCCCTGCAGTGTCTGTGTACAAGGTCAAGTATTTAGGCATGCGGGGATCACTCCCGGAGACCGTCAACATTAAGGGGTTGCTGGGGTTCTTCGAGGAGTTGGGTTGGCTGGAGTGATCCATGTCGCGCCTACACGCAAAATACACGCTGCTGAAAAGAAGCCCGCAACTACTACTTCTAAATCAATCCTTGCGTCACTCATAAGTGTACATCCAGCAATCAATGTATTTGGGTTGATGATGTTGATAAATGTTATGCAATAGAAATGTATAATCTCTGCATAGCCTGCTGGGGTACTACCATATATTTTTGGTTAGTTCTGACTGTTTTTTAATCCACACCCTTTTTCATAAACACACTATGGCTCATTGTAACATCTATCAAATCTTTATTTGTACGATTTACCTAATATTTATTTTTTGTGTCAGACAGAAGAGATAGAAGCATCTTTAGATAACACTTGGATAGTAAGTGCACAGAGTCGAACACAGCAGGTCTTACTCGGGGAACAGCCTCCAGATGATCCGTTAACCATCAAGGGCCCATACACTGTTTACTTGAGAGATCAGTTTGTAACTTACTTCCTGTTGCTTGGTAAGATAAGACCAGAACACCAAGATGACAGAGATATAGATGGTAAGTTGTTTAAATGAAAAAAATACATTCTCAAGAATTTATTATTAAAATAATAATTGTTCTTCAATTGGATGCTTAGAATTGACTACACCATAATTTTTCGGAATCCATTTTCCCACAAAAAATATCTAGAATTGTAATAAATTTAAAAAATCAAGATACGTTTTTAAGTCACTTGGGAGAAACATAACCACTCTCGCTTTTCACAAAGTTGATTATATTTAAACAATATTAACATGAAAAACAAGTTTTACTCAGTACTTACTTTACATACCATTGTTCTTCTTAACAGATGTATCAAATATTGAAAAGCCACCAGGTATACCAGGGTTTATAGGAAAAACAACATTACCAGCAGTTAAATGTACAGTGCATGAACAGGACGATGGTACAATTGTTGCTGTTTGTGCTACAGGTAATATGATGAAAAGTATCCTCCATCTGTGCATACTAAAGTTATATAAGGAGTACTCATAACCAACGAGCATGTATGCGTAGATGTATGGATGTAGAAGTGAGAGTTGCCAGGATTGCAACAATAGTAATTCCGTATGCCTATCCTTCTATTATTTATGTGTGTTAAGTGTGCTCAACTACTACTGAGGGACAATATAGTCAAACACATCTTTATCATACATGAGTTATTTTTAAAAACACGACAGCAAGTCATATTACACAATATGTAATGGGCTCATGCATACTACAAAACCATAAGACATGTATGTAAAACATAAACATGTAGTCTTTCAACAAGCACTACAGTTGAAACGGAAATTTACGTGTTTAATGGTCTAATTTTATAACTTTTCATATAACAGGAACATCATCAAGAGATTCTCTCCTATCATGGATAAGATTGTTAGAGAAATATGGTAACCCAGTGTTGTCAGACATACCAGTAATATTCACACTAACTGCTCCACCGGGGGACCTATCAGTTCAAGAAACACAGCCAATGGTAGCAGATGAGAAAAAAGAAACAACTGCTTCATAGTATAGTCAATGTTATTTATTTATGTAAATAAACTATGTTATGCACACAGTATGTTTTTTTTTATTTTACATCTGTACAAATCTTGCTTTTACCTTCTTTAAATATACTTGGCCGATTATAGTTAAGTACTAGTTATTAAATTTTAAAAAAGGATATGACACCTAACATTATCACTATCTTCTAGAAAACTAGTAACTCCACATAGACAAGCCTATGTCTAGCGGTGCATTTCTCAATGCTCAAAGATATTTCAAAAAGACAGTTTTGTATACTCAGCAATTCATAAAGCAGCTTATATATGAAAATTGATTTATCATTTAATGATTTGTTATATTTACACAAATGCTACACATTGAAATTAAACTAATTTTACGAGAAGGTACTTCACCAGCAAATTTTACCCCAGGACTTCAGACACCTCAAATTCAACAAAATCTGTAATCTGTGCAAGCCGTTTTTTTTCCTGAACTAGTAAAGCTTATCCACAGTTTACCAATTTCAATTTATTTGAAACCTCATAGTTCAATAGATTTACTTTCCAAAATTGTGACACAGCTCATATTCCTTTAATAGTAAAATATTTTTTACATTACTGAGTAACCCACTAAGTCCATTCATAATCATCATCTTCAAAAGTTATAAACCCCCACTGTCAGGTGATGTTGTGCCAATCAGCTTGCGGCAGTAGGTATGTCTCATTATCGCTTCTGATAACTGAAACGCCAGCTCCGTAGTAGGGTATGACAAATGCAGACCCATCTGAAGGACCTACTACCTATAAGGAAGTTATAAGTGTAATAATCGCTTGGCTAAGTTAACCAAGTAATAACAGCTATGAAATTAACTAATGCAATAATTAGCTAATTTCATATCCATTATTGTTATAAGAAAGTATTCACAATAGTCAAACTCATCAATATTTGAAGCAGATTCATATTTTTGAATCTTTACATAACACTGCCCTATAAACAAATTAACAAAAACAAAAGTTAGAAAAAAGTTTTTAAAAATGTATTTAAAGAAATGACAGTCTTGTTGACATTTGACTATCTTGGCAATGGTTGTGTTTGATAACATTGGGTAAAGAAGACTGAAGTCCAACGAATTATTCCCAAAGAGGGTTGGCGTCAGGCAGGCGGCTGGCCCAAAAACTTAAGCCAAAACCTTAAGGCAGGGAGATGATTATAACCATCATGATTTTTTGTTGGTAATTAAAACAATTTTCATGACACATACCTGTGATGCAATCAAAATAACATCCAATAGCTGCCCCAGAAACATAAATCCAAGTGTGCATAGTTTGGCTAAGCCAATACCAGGATAGCCCAAATAAAATCTATCCAAGCCAAACATCCCCAAGAAAACTGACAATAGTAGGGCTATTTCTAGGGAGTAGCCATTGCTAGAAAGAAAATAACATTTAAATACAGACAAATAGACTTACATTCATAACAAACAAGTTTTCTTTTGTAGACACATTTAGCAATCTAAGCTTAGCAATGGATAAATAATAAATAGATTTAATATTACATTATCAAACCAAAACAGTATTTATACATAATTAGAGATGAAAACTATGCTTTTTTTATGGTCACTGAATTTTGGTGGGTGATACAAAGTGAATAAATTAATTCAATCAATCGCAGATATAAGTACAAAGTACAGTACAGGCAACAGGGAATTTCATTAAACTTTGTGGAACTTCACACTTCCACAGTTAGATTAAATATAATAATAATAAATCGGCCTTTTTTTTCTAGAATGTTCCCCACTGCAGGGGAACACACCTCCTCTCCGAGAGAGGGAAGGGGCCATAGTCCACCACGCTGGCCGAGTGCAGGTTGGTGGATGTCACATTTCTTTGAATATATTGGTTCTAAGACATACCAGTTTCCTCACAATGTTTTCCTTCACCGTTTTTGGAGCAGTGGTGATGATATAAATTAACACAAAGTAAATTGCCTGCCTGGGTTCGCACCCGCAACCTACATTATGTAAGTCAAGGACTAAACCACTGAGGCTCCACTGCTGTTAGATTAAAAGGTGAAAGCAATTCGTTTCATGTTATTAATATGATAATAACCAAGTGTACAACTTACGTCCATTTACAAGGCATTTTTCTAGTAAATGTAGAATTATTGGTTTCAGTGCATATAATTCCATCAGCTGCTATACATTGTACTGTAACAATAATAAACATTATTTTTGTTTTGCTAATAATTACGTTACAAAACTATAAATTTCATCTGTTTTAAGTTTACTTACCATCAGCTTCACCTTCAGAAGGAACAGTTTTACCTTTCGTGCAACCTCGATATTGTTGCGTTTCCGTGTCTATTTGGTCTACACTGGGGTCAGGGCATATGTACTGACCTAGACGTAGAGTAGAACAATCTACAGTTACCACTTTATCCGCTTTGGCCTCATCAGAACCACTAATGCCAGTATAAAAGCAAATGAAAATAATGGGGATCACACGTAGCATAATGTGTTTCAAATAACACGTTGCCAGACGTTGTAAGACCCGTTTAATCAAAAATTAATCAAAAAAAACAACCAACATGATTCCAGTGCAATAGTATATTTTCTTCTTTGTAACACGTTATTTTATTTTCCAAGTAATGTTGTGAAGTTGTGATTCATATTTCATAAGATGTCTCCTGTCACAACTCACAATTGACAATTCGTTTTTGTATCACAGATACGAAACCGAAGAGCAGTCACATTTCACAACAATATTTTGTTTTTAAGTCTTATTTCATAAAGCACCTGTGCCTACCCACTGAGTCACCGACCGATTGTATGAGTAGGCACTTTATATTATAATCGGGCTAGAAAAGTTCTAAAGGGTCGACACCTTGCCAGTAAAATGAATTAATTACATGTGTGACATGTGATTTTATTTTCAATTATATTCGTAACATTAGTAACTAAAATTATACACGATATTAAATAGTTGCAAAACTAAAATTAGACTAGCTACACTTATTTTCCATCGCGTTATTGGACAGTGAAAAATAAAGAATAAAAGTATTTTCACCTTTATTAAACTGGATATAGACGTCACAAACAATATTACACTAAAAATGATTGAAACAAAAAATATATAGTCGACTCCACTAATACTTAGTCGGGTCATAAGTTCAGTCACAAACTTTTAATGTAAATGATACACTTTTTTGATTGTTCAGAAAATATATATGAAATGAAAGGTAATTAAATGTAGAATACAATTTTATTTACATTATTCGAAATGCCCTCCCCTATTTTGAATATATGCCCTTAACTACGCGGTCAGCCATCAATGGCAGCACGCACCACACTCATAAATATCTATTTATGCCGCTGCTTTGACCAGAGACGCTCGTAGAGACCAAATTCTTATGAGTTTTAGCTCAGACATTCTTCTCCAAATGTTGCCATATCTTGTAGTCCAGTGGGTTTAAATCTGGACTAGAAGAGGGCCAGTCTTCATGTCCTATAAAGTTGAATCCATGGGCGGTCAACCAGTTTTGCGTGCTTCGTGCCCTATGAGCTGGTGCAGAGTAATGTTGGAATACCCAATGTCTGTTTTCGAACATTGTTCGAGAAATATGTTCCACTATGTTGATAAAGACGATATTTTTGTACACCACGGCACTGGCTTTTACACCTTTTTCACAAAAAAAACCTCAGTTAAGCCTGAATATGAGACTCCAAGTCAAACCATGAGTGACGAAGGATTATGCCCCCGTTGAATCCTTTCCAGCCTAATTTTTTTTAAACGCTCGTTCAAAAAATGTCCGGTCTTTTTACGATAGCCTCGTAGTCTCAGGTCTTTATTTAACACTCCTCGTACCGCTGTTCTTCTTGTCTCATCTGAAGAGCTAAGATTTTTTGTTTACGAATAGGATTTCGTTGGATACGCTCCTTCACTGCTTTTTTTAGTTAGTTTAGTTTATCGTTTGATAGTGCGATAAACAAACCATAGTGTTATTTTAAAATTTTACAGAATATTGAAAATCTCTGTGGGCGCGTAACCACAGTGGTGCAAAGCGATAACCGCGACTATCTTTTGTCTTCGACCAGGCCATCAGGCAATGAATGAAAATGAATTTCTTTTTTATATTCGGAAAGCGCAAACGTTTCATTTTTAAAATTAGTCAAAGAATATTTGGCCAGTATTCGCCATTTAAAAAAAAAAGGTTTTGACAGAACTTATGACCCAACTAATAATATAATTAATCTTCATTGTCTTCAACTCCTGCTGTTGTCAAAATAAATAACAGGTTTAATTTGAGTTCAGTTTGTAAATGTAATTTATAATTTTTCCGTACTTCGCTCCATTAAAAAGTGACTGGAAATAAACGTCATATTGTCAATGACTCGTTCAATTGAGGATGTGCCGACCGTTTAGAATTTGCCTAACCCTTATAAAGTGTCTACTCTGATAATCGGTTGGTGATATATCATTATATGTGATACCATATAATATTATCATCTTCCTGCCCTTTTCCCATCTATCTGGGGTCGGTCAGCCGTCGTAGTTGAATTTACACCCTTCTTACACATATCGTCTTTCACACAATCCATTCATACTTTCTTTAGTCTTTCTCTACAATTGTAACGATCTACGTTCATTCTCATTACTTTCTTCACTATATGTCCTCCACATAACATGCCCATACCACGTTAACCTATTGCTCCGTAATTTCTTTGACACTGGCGCAACTTTCATGCTTACTCTAATATTGACTTCACTCAACTTAACAACTCAAATTTTATTCATGCTCGTCACACATCCATCGAATCTCTCCCATATGTAGGCTACTCTACCGTAATAAATAAAATAAATAAATATGCGCTCACGCCTGTAACCCAGAGGGATAGGCAGAGATCATGGATTTCCAT